>CAKNYM010043612.1:82864-119337 GCA_932195095.1 Andricus curvator | reverse complement strand
CTTCTTTACTTAGATTAATCACAGAAAAATGTTGGAAAGGGGTATTATCAAAGTCATACCAATTTTCAAGGTATGAAATAGCTCGTTGGTAAAAAGCAGTTGCTTCAGCTTCAAATTTTTGTTGCTGGTGTCTATTCAAGTTTATTAAACTTTGTTTCACTTTGGCACCGAAAAATCTGTCTTTCAAGCGACTATGGAGGCTATTTGTTAGTGATGTCATGATTTCGTGGACATCGGATATCATGGTCGAATCTTTTTCCAAACTCTTGATGTTTCTAGTCAGTAAGAACATGAAATGGTGTACAAAGTAGATAAAAAATTCCGGAAACGTCAGAGTAGAATTCAAATAATCATTGACTTCGTTTTGTTGATCTTTGACGAATTTCCAAATTGCTTCGTGGGTGTCGCTTTCTCCTTGATTTATAAAATACTGTTTGACAGAAGGCCAAATTTTAATGATGCGATCTATAGCTGGGTAAAGTGACAGCCACCGTGTAACAACGTGCCTCAAAACATCTGCATATTCCATGTAGAAATCCTCGAAACACTTCTTCAGAATTTCCACAGCTTTTGCGCTATCAGAGAATTCGGCATAAATTTTCAAAATCCAATTTTCTACATCAAATGATAGAAGTTTGCATGCGTTCCTTCCTGTGTTATGAACCACATGTGCGTTACAGTTGCACTTAATAATGTCCTGGTTGACAAGGAGAAGCTTTTGAAAAACCGAGTTTTTGACACCATAATTCACAGGAGCCTTGTCAGCTGAATAAGAACTAGCATATTTGATTTGCAGGCCACGGTCATCCAAGCAAGTCATTATTTGGTTATAAATATCTTGCGACGATTCTTTACTGTCTTCGTAAAATTAAATAATTCTATCTTTCACTCCATGGTTGATGTCAAAGTACCGAGCAGCTATTGGGTACATCTTCCGATTACCTTTATTTGAAGCGTCTGTCGCTATTGTAAAATACACTGGTGAGTCACTAGAAGCTTTCATTTCTTGCAGGATGATTTCGATGGATTTTTCCGATAAAATATTCTCGACCAACGTTTCAGCTTTTGTTCTCCCACACTGTTGTTTGTTTGCAATGGTGCTGTCAGAGTACAATTTACTAGCAAGCTTCATGCCGCAATCCATACTCATATAACTGTGATGATGGTTCACGCCGTGGTAAACATTAACCAATTCAGCCTTGGTAATTTTAATTTCTTCTGTCGAATCTATAAAAATGAAAAAATTTATTTCTATTGAAAAAAATACACTTTTGTATAAATATACTTTTCTGAGGGAAATCCATAAGTGGTATGTTGAAAATTAATAGGGCAATGAATAATTTTCAATATATTTATATCAATTTTACTATACCAAAGTAGAACAAATATTACAAGGTATAGTAAATATTGATATGAAAATATTGAAAATTATTTAGTGTCCTACCAATTTTTCTCATAACATTTATGAATTTCGGTTAGAAAAGTCGTTCATGAACGCGTTGACATTTGAAATAGTAATTTTTAATGGAAACCTAGCAAATTTCAATAACAACTTTATCTCACTCCTTGTTCTTAGTGTATGGGCTCCAAATTTGAACTACAAGTGTGAACAAGAAATAACAGTTAACAAACAAATTTCAGAAAAAAAGAGTGAATTGTATTTTTTTTTCAACCCAATGTAAGACATTTAAGATTGCATTTTTGAATTTGCCGCCGTAGGAAGATCAGAAATTGAGCTGCCGGATCGAAGAAGGGCACATAAAATTATTTCAACGAGAGTGGGAAGGCCCCTGGAAGCTTTCAAAAACATTTTCGAATTTTAATTTTTTAAGATTATATCTAGATATAGAATTTCATTGTGCCTCTTTCTTTCCTGAGGCAAAAAATGGTAGCTTTTTTATTTTTCTAATTAAAGCCAAAAAACTGGCTTTTTTGGAAATATAAATTTTAATTCGTTTTTCACTTCAACTTGTGCTCAGTCAGTCAGTTTTTAGGATTTTTCAATGAAATTTTCAGGGCATGTAGCCCGAAACGTCCTTCGACTGATAGAGCAGAAATAATTTGAAAATTGATTAAAAGAAAATTGTTGTTAATTTTTTTCTGATGCCTGACGCTTGTGGAACATTTCTAACTTCCAGCGTTTCGTTTATCGAGCGAATTTTGAGCAAGAAAAAACCTCCAGCGAGAAAGTTGTTAACAACAGTACAAAGAAGTTTTCTGGAAAATTTTAGAACAATCGATTTGATATTCAAGAAATTATTAACGTTCACCAGCGTTAAAAATAAAAACTGATCAAGTAATCAGGTATTATTAAAGTATTATGCATAAATAAATAATATCGCATAATGTAAACTAATTTATTCATTTGATATTATGTACAATATAATGGTTCTAATTTTGAGACAAACTGTACAAAAGTAAAACAAAACATAAACATCTAATAGTTAAGATTCACCGAATTCTTAATTCTGCGAATTTTGCAATACTTCAAATTTATGGAATTGAAAAATTCATATACGCGTGGTTTTGAAGAATTTTTTTTCATTAATTGAAACTAAACCTTGTAACAGTAATGCTCAAAATATGACTTCCGACGATGATAGCTGTTCTGAATAAAGAGTAATTATTTTGTACTTTCCGTAAACAGAATGTATATATCCAAGCAAAAAAAGATCTCATTAGTAATCATAAGTTTAAAAACATAATATCTATTTAAAAGACGTTTATATATTTTTGAATTTATATTAATTTAAAAATGGAAAGAAATTCCAAAATAAAATTCTTTTATTATTCATTATTTATTATTATTATTTATTATTGTACGTAATAAAAATGAATATATATCATCCAACATTATGTACTATTATTTATTCATGCATAGTATTTGTAATATTATCTGATTACTTGATTAGTTTTTATTTTTGACGCCGGTGAATTGTATTATGATTTTGATCTGAGACTCTCGCTACAGCCCGCGCGCGGGTCGCCTAGCCGCTATCGCCTTCTGACGTTAATAATTTCTTGAATATCGAATATATTGTTCTAAAATTTTCCAAAAAACTTCTTTGTACTGTTTTTAACAACTTTCTCGCTGGAAGTTTTTTGTTGCTCAAAATTCGCTTGATAAACGAAACGCTGGAAGTTAGAAATCTCCCACAAGCGCCAGGCATCAGAAAAAAATTAACAAGAATTTTCTTTTAATTAATTTTCAAATTCTTTCTACTATATCGGTCGAAGGACGTTTCGAGCTACATTCCCTGAAAATTTTATTGAAAAATCCTAAAAACTGACTGACTGAGCACAAGTTGAAGTGAAAAACGGATTAAAATTGATATTCCCAAAAAAGCCAGTTTTTTTGGCTTTAATTAGAAAACTAAGAAAGCTACCATTTTTTGCCTCAGGAAAGAAAGATGTACAATAAAATTCTACATCTAGATATGGTCTTAAAAAATTAAAATTCGAAAATCTTTTTGAAAGCTTCCAGGGGCCTTCCCACTCCCGGTGAAATAAGTTTATGTGCCCTTCTTCGATCCGGCAGCTCAATTGATCTAACATTTTCGAGCGAGACAAGCGAGACAGATGGGAGATGAGCCAGAGCAAGCCAGAGCCTTGCCAACCGCGAAAGAAAACGCATCGTGCCTTTTTATACTGATGCCTTAAACTAACGAGAAATCCGACGTAGATGATAATGAAATTGAAAAATACCTTTAACTGTGACGAAAGTTTCCATTAGTTTATTCTTCCCAAGCATCTTCATGGTTCCTACATATTTATTACTCGTCATATGTCTCTTTACAGCTTTTTCTCCGTCGTGTATAATTGTAAATTCAGTACCACATTTGGAACAAGAACCAGTATTTTGATCCAGTTTGCGCAACCAAATTTGATAATTTGGATCTTTCATCCACTTATCTTGAAAAGAACAAGAATATTTTTTTTTCTTTGACTTCGGTTCTACAAGTTTTGTTGACATAATTAATTTCAATTCAGAAATCTTAGAAATGAACTAGGTTAGATTGTTTTGTTTATGATGTTGATTATCGATCATTTTTTTTTTTTTTTGTTATATCGGGCGCTCACGTTAATCGATTATCGGTCATATGTGAATACCGCGAGAGTTCATTCTACAGTCGGTAATGTAGCGAGCATTGGCCTGAAGGCGGCTAATTTGAATAGAATTCGTTTCGTTTTTACTTTTTGCTTTCCTTGTAAGTTAAAAACAGAAAAATCCTGAATTTTACTCTAAAAACTTACAGGCTCGGAGAAATTAGAGCTTGCCCGGAGAGCCGGAGATTTGACCTAAGGCCCGGAGAGGTGGTAACCCTAAACCGCATATTTACATATTTTTGAGTGCTTTAAATTGATGAATTTTAAACGTGCTTGGTTTAAGTTTGTAAAGCTACATGTTGCATGCTATTTTTATTGATTGGGTTTCTGGAAACGAAGACCAGATCTTATTTAACAATGGAATATATCATTTATTTGAAGAGGCAGAATACGAGCTTAGTGCCGTTGAGATTCATAAAAACGAAAATGTCTTCCTCACAAATTTATTGAAAAAATACGTTTCCATTGACTCTAGTCGCAGAGCATTTTTTGAAAACACGTGATGACTTGATTTTTTTAATGAAAAAATATTGACCAATCCAACTGGTTATTTTAATATTTGTAGCACGATATTCGGCTTTACTGACATAGAAAAAAGCATCCTTCAGAATTGAGACTCCAACATAATTTTTTTAGCGTTCCTTTTCAATCCGGTGATGTCCGGTGGATGGCGATAGGTAAAAGAACTGCAGTCAATAAAAGTTCTTAACATAACCTTAAAAATGGTGCCAGCTGATGTCCGTTATATTTCTATAAAGTATGATCCATCTCTATAATTTTAGTTTCTCTATTAAATTTGTTTAGCGCAATATCATTAAACCTATTTTATGACGTCAAATGTGCAACATTAGCTTGCAAAATCTTCAAAATAAGTCGAGGTAGAAAATGAGTTGGGTACAAAAAGTCTCTAATAAACTCATGTTTGGAGTTCCTTTGGAAGAATTCATCACATTAAATAAGTCAAAAAGAGACAAATGCTGTTATACAAACTTCAAAAGGGCGAGCACTTGAAAATTTTCAAATTACTATCAGACCAACGTAAATTCAAGTGTCTGAAGTATATAGATAAAGATTCGTGGGAATTACATGAATATCCAGTACTCTAAACTACATCAAAACATACATCTGGACTGTGAAAACTTCCACTCAATTAGGATAACCTAGATTTGTTATATTAGAATCTCAAACAGATAATTAAAGTGTTGTTACTGCCTGTGCTAGTTATTTAAATCATTGTAACATTTCCACTGTATAATTATTTCCAAATTCACAATGTTACCCAGACGATAATTGAAATTTAAATTTGGATAAAAATTAGTTTTCTTTATTTTATGTAATGTTTACTCATTTTCACTCAAAATATTATGTTGAAGGGTTTCAGTTTTTGTTATCAAAGAATAATTTTTAGACAGCAATTGATTGAACAGCAAGTTTTTGAATAATTTTCTATGCAAGCCTTCTTACTGAGCTTTTTAGCTGAGATAGATCGAGTAAATAATTTTACGTAAGATATTAAACGCGAAGTTAAGCCAAAAATTTCATTGACGTTAACGAACTGATCATGTCAACCTTTAAAGCTTAAAGAGATGCGGCATCTACTTAATTCATTTTAAACGTTTAACCTTTTTCAAATAAATTTCAAATTACAAATAAGAATTTAACAAAAATGCTTAACATTAACATTATGATAAATTTAAAAAATATTTCTAAACATTTACGTTTTTACTCGATATGCTCTCTTTCGAATCAGTAAGGAACGGGTTAATAAATGTTTTATTTTTTGGAGAAATCCATAAACGTGAGACAATGAGGGAAACAGAAAAACCCTCGCACGTCATGAAGGGCTAGGTCAATTAAAGTAATCCGTTACAGAAAACTTTTACGAATTATACTGAATATTTAGCACTTACCGAGAAATATATTAGTAATTTTTTTCATATGAGAGAAAATAATATGAGAGAAGATAAAATTAAAATAATCTACTAGCCAAAGTGTAGCTTCAAATACGATTCCTGCAAGTTTAAAGGAAAAACTCTGAATAGTTTCTTTTTCAGAGCCAGGTAAAGTTAGGAATTAGCTAATTAACTTTGTGCAAAAATCATGTTATTTTATAATTATTTCAAAAACGAGGAAAGAGAAAACTTATTTCCATTGAGGAAGAAGATGTGCAATCCAATTTTCTACAAAAGTACCTGATCTTTCAGGGTGGATCTCGATCGCTTCTTCGGGCAAAGACTGCATTTGTAGGCCTAGCTCTGGGGCCTAACGTTTTAACGGTTGCCACAGCTGCACAATACACAAAAGTCATTCTCGTCCCAGTGAGAATATACCTTGTCTGCAATGATGGCTGTCAGGCTTGTATAAATTGTTGAAAGACAAATGCAAATGGATTTTGAGCGCCTGGTTTTTCAGGCAAAATATACGTAGTACCCTCGAGCATAAAGCCTGGCATCAGAGCTGGGTGTTCGATGTATACCATTAAGCCATTTCCCTTTCAGGGTAGGCGTGACAATACCCGGTTCGGGTAGTGTTTCTAGGTGGATAGTATCTTGTAGTAAATAACAACAAGTGTGGACTCACCACACCAACGATGTGCCAACAGCACTCAGTTTTCTTGAATGGTCACCCATCCAAGTACTAACCGCGCCCAGCGCTGCTTAACTTTAGTGATCTGACGAGAACTGGTTTTTTCAGCGTGGTATGGCTGTTGGCATAATCTTCGATAATCTTCGGAAAACATCTTTTCAACGTAAGATGCATCCTTGTCAGGTACTTGTACCAGAAGCTATGCACCATGTCCGGACTTCGAGCTTTCCAGTTACTTGCTCTTTTTGAAACGATCGCTTCCTTGAGCAAACACTGCATTTGTAGGCCTGGTTCTGGGGCCTAAGGTTCTAACGGTTGCCACAGCTGCACAATACACAAGAGTTTGCACCTCACACGCAGTTAGTGATCCTTTGTGATGTTCGTCTTAGGCAGAGAATGCCTTTGTGTTGGTTCTACATGTCTGAACTCTAGTAAAGCATGAACAAAATTCCTTTCAAGGTTCTGTAGTTTGTCTGGGATTTCGCTGTTTGCATCAACGTTTTTAACGATGTTCATTGTCCCTAGCACCTATGCTTTCAGCTTCATTCAGGTCTTCGTTGTCCAAATCTTCCACAGAGCAGTTCAGCAATAGGAAGCTGCTGTTCCACTCCCATTTTGATGGCAGCTATTTGAAAAGCCGAAAGCAATCTGTTTACAGAGATTAAGCGTTTTTTGTCTGCTGAACCTCTGCTTCTGCGTCTGGTTGTATGAGGTTATCCACCTCTGGAGGATGTGGTGGTGCTGGATCATCAACAGGTTGATGAAGAACATCAATTGCCGCTGCCTGATCTTGTGACGCGGCTTCCTCTAACCGATGTTCATTGCCGTCGTTTATCCACGAGAAATCAGCCTGTTGTTTAACCTCCATTGCTCGGTCTTCTGAGATGTGTAGATTAGTCCTGATGTCCTTCATCTTAGCGATAAGATGACTTAGGGCGACTTTCTTTATATGAGGATACTTGGTAGCAAATTTAGTCCTAAAATTGTATCCTTTTTCGCGTGTGGTTTCAAACTGAGCACTTTGATAGTAGAGACGCACCAATTCCTCATTTATTGTGAAATCTCAGTTGATGCTCTCCCACGGTATTTCTCTTGAGGTGGTTGACTGCAGATAGCTAACGCCAGTCAAAGCATCCTCAGAAAGCACAGTTGATGTTCCATTTCTTTTCGTTTGTTGCAGATTTTCTTGCTGGCCAGCTGTTAGATCAGTGAGATCTGCCTGACCATCTCGCAGCTCACCATCACCACCATCGCGCATGCTGTGTCCCTCAGCGGTGGCTCCGGGGGCGTCCCGAGGATCCCCGGAAAGCGACAAGCGTTTCGATATCTTTGAAAGACTCTCCATGATAATTATGGGTTTCGGTATCCCTCTTAGTTCTTTTCTGCTTCGTTCTCAGCCTGTCTGGCACGGGAAGCCCTGTCAGTAGCAGTGCTACCCCCAGCATAGCCGTCGAAGTCGTGAGAGCAAAGCTCAAGCCCTACCGCGAAGCCAACGCGAGAACAGCTTGGGTAGGACGAGAACACATTCCGTAGGGTGAACACCTTCGGTATTATGTTGGCCCACCTTCCACCCACAGGTACTCATGACCTGGTACTTCGCTACTAAACTTGGTCGCGAAACGCGGCAAGTGATTAATAGATTCGTTGGTGTCAGTCTATGTTTCGGAAGTGTATATTCTGCTTGCGCATTCGTCATAATTCACGGGTATACAAACTGGAGAGCCCGTCTATAGGGATCCGAGAATTACACTGGAGAGCCCTATAGGGATCCAAGATTCATCCTGGAGAGCCCGTTTATGGGGTTCCAACATTCATCCTGGAGAGCCTGTTTATAGGGATCCAACATTCATACTGGAGAGCTCGTTTATAGGGATCCAAAAATTCATCCTGAAGAGCCCTATAGGGATCCAGCATTCATACTAGAGAGCCCATTTATAGAAATCCATCTTTCTTACGAACGATAGTTCCAATGCCACAGACGCATGGACATACACGCCCAGAAAACTCCAGAGGATGCGGCACGTGTTCAGCAATACTGCCTTCTGAATTAGATGTAGCGAATTTCGAACTGTCAGTTCTTTCATGATTTTTCCGCACCTCGCATGAACGTTCCCAATGGGGGAGATTACAACCACCACACGTTCAGAATCTCCTGCTTCAGCTCCAAATATTCCTGGATATTCTCAGTATATCGGAGCCTAATGTTATTGTTAAGGGGTACGCGTATGCCTATTCTCACGTGTTGAGCACGTTTATCTACCCAGAGGACATCTGGACGATTGCGTCTGACTAGTTGGTCAGTCAGAATAGTCCTGTCCCAGTAAAGAAGATTGTGTTCGTTCTCTAGTACTTTAACTGGGCTATATTTGTAGTAAGGCTTAAATCTCTCTAGTAAATCAGTGTTCAGGGCAATTTGTTGGTGAATGATCCCAGCAGCATCTTTATGTCTGCGCGTATATTCTCATTGGGATTTCCAGAAAGGCGGCATCTGTCAATAACTGCCGCCATATTGAGGATGTGTTTTTGGTAATTACTCGTCTTGATTACCCTCTCGTGGATAGCAATAACGTATCCTTCCGGCTCCGGAAAGAGTTCTCCTCGCCTCAACCAGAGGTTTGAAGCATCACTATGCACGCAAGGAAGATCTAATGTATGAGGGTGTTGCTTGTGCAACTGTTTACCTCGCCACTAAGCAGCTAGTTGTTCAGCGTTGAGATGTTTGATGTTCTGGAAATCAAGGGGGTATACAGGTCAACTCTACATATGTTGTCGTAGAGTGAGATCTTAGTCCTGTTTTGGAAATATTTGCACAATTGCGGAACCTGAGAGTCACACAATCGACGAACATCCAAGATACCTCCGCCTCCAAGCTTGTGTGGCAGAACTATTCTCTCTACAGCTGTCCTTTCATGGTGCATTCGGTGCTCAGACATTTGCACGCGGATGATTCTGTCAAGCATCTCGAGTAAGGTGTGTCGAAAATAAGCAATTTCATAAATCGCAAGCAATACCATGCCTAAAAGTAGTGCATTGGAACCCTCGTGAATTGTACTGAATGTGGAATGGATCGATTTGAATCTAGGTAACGCGCGCGAGCAAAATAGGGTTAATAAAATTATTTTATGCAGAGTTTTAAAGTTTTTGTTATTTTCAATTTTTGGGGTTGCCTAGCGTCTCCTCAATCTTTGCCAGATTTAAAGATACTATTCTGCAAGAGATATTCATGTTTTAATATACCCTTATTTTTGAATTTTATTTTTCGCGCCCATAAAAACATCAAAAAAAATTTGTTTGGCATTTGATGACTTGTGAAATGACAAGTGAAAACAATTTAAAAACAAATACGACTTAACTATAGTCAATGTTTCCAGTTTGACAGAAGTACTTTCTTAAAAGTCGAGATGAGTAAAAAGATAAATATAACTAAAAATAGAACAAGGAGAAGTTTTAGGTGCCCCATATTTGAATTTTCTAGTGGAATAAGCACGCATTCTCTTCCCACATATGAAGATGTTATTATGTATTTATTTCTGGTGCAATTTAATCTGCGAGAATAGAAAAATGAGAAACATCTCGAATTCAGAGAGATTATAGATATTGTTAGTGAGGCTGTGAAGAAGATTTGGGTTTGTGCGTCCTTGACAATAGTTTCTGTAAAACTGAAGTCTAGTATGAAGAAGTTACTCTTCAAACAAGCCGCCACACGCCTTTTTAATATTTGTTACTGCAGATCTCCAAAATTTGATTCTTTTACTTGCAAAGTACTGTTTAAGGTCCATGAAGGAGAAAGAGCATTATCGCTGGATCAGAGAACAAAGAGAGAAATGTCAGTTCTGCAAGTTAATGTAAGACCATCTATGAATCCGCTTATTAATCCGAAGGAGATATATATATATATATAAAAAAGCCTTCACTTGTTGTTCAAAGTAAAACTGCAACAACTTCTGCCATATCTGCCATGGAAGTAGATGATAAATTTGAAAAAGAAGACGAGGTAGAAGAGGAAGAAGAAGAGGAGCAAGAATCTGATTCTGATGATGATTTCATTCCATCGTCATATGTTGATTGTCAGTTCAAGCCCACAAATCAAATGAAAGTCAAGTTGACGACAGTGGCGGACAAAACCGGGGTTTCAATTCGTGATGCGTCCCAAATTTCCTATACCGTTATGAAAGATTTAAAGATTACTTCCAAGGAAAATAGTTCAAAAGTTATTGATAAATGTAAAATTCAGAGAGCTCTTAAAATAAGAGAAAATGAGTTGCAAAAAACTGATCGCCGTGAAAGATGCAATTTGAAATAATTATATTTTGATGGGGATAAAGATGTTACTTTTACACAAAATAAACCAAATGGCAAATTTTACAGAACTTCTGCAACAGAATTTTAATGCCAGAATTTTAATGTTAAACTAGGCGCATGGGCTCTTTCTATGTTATTTCACTAACAATACTATTTAAAAAATTATTATTACTCAGATTGGAGGTCTTTATTTACTTAGTACTTATTCACTAGCTCTAAAAAATGCTTTTCACATAGAATGTACCTCAGAAAGAGTCTAGTAATGAAAAGGAAAGTAATTCCATTTAATACAGATTTCAATATTTAAAAAATTTCTGGTGGTTCCAGTTTTGATCCTATATATTAAAACATGCTTATCTCTTGCAGAATAGTATCTTAAAATCTGGCAAAAATTAAGAAGACTCTACACAACCCCAAAAATGTAAAAAAAATTGAAATTAAAAAAACGTTAAAACTCTGCATAAAATATATTTTTTTAAACCTATTTTGCTCGCGCGCATTACCTAGATTTAAATCGATCGATTCCACATTCAGTACACTTCATAGGGGTTCCAATGTACTACTTTTAGGCATGTTATTGTTTGCGATTCCTGAAATTGGTTGTTTTCGACCCACTCTACTTTCGAGTTCAGTCATAGGTCAGGTGACCAAACCAAAGGAGTACATTAGGAGAGGAAGGGCATAGGTTTTAATTGCCTTTGTGGTGTTCTTCGCACTGAGCCCAGACGCCAGAATCCGACTAAGGCTACCCGTAAAAGCAGTCTCAAGCGCCTTTTCAATTGCAGAGTGGAGCGGACCCCTCGCCTGCAATATGCCAAGATACATGTACGATTCTCCAACAGTCATCGCCTCAATCAGAGTGTGGTCGTCCAGTATCAGTAAAGCATTCATCTCTCCACAGGGCAAATGCAGCTTTCTACATTTGTCAAAACCCAGAGACATCCTGATGTCATAGAGAACTGCTGCAAGACGTTTAGTGGGCAGTTCAGTTTCGACTTTGAGCTTTCATAGACCTTCATGTCGTTCATGTACAGAAGGTGTGTGAGATGAGACTCAGCCACTCCTGCGCTGAATGAATCACCTTGGAAGATTCCACGTTTAATGTGCAACGGCCAGGTGACCCTCATCATCCCGCGACTCAAACATTTGATACTAGTGCACCACATGTGCAGAGCGTGATCCAGAAACTGGATGATGCGCGAATAAATTTTATATGTCTAAGGACCTCAAGTGAATAATCGTAGGGTATTGAGGGAAACGCCTGTTGGTAGTCAATGTACGCCATGTGCAAATTACGTTAGTGGTGTTTCGCATGCAACACAACCACACTGTCAATCGTGACTTGGTCCTTGCAATCAAAAGAACCTCCACGGCAACCTGTTTGTTCTTCGAACAAGACGTTGTTCTTCTCAAAATATTTATATAGAAAAGACGAAGTCAGAAATGATAGCCGTGTGACACTTATAGACAGTTTAGAGGCAGGTGATTGGTCGGGAATTACTAGGACTTTCAGCATCTACCTTTTCAGATATTACATACGTCACGCCCTCCGTCATAAAAGATGTTAAGTTATCTGAGTTTTCCAAGATGTTTTGAAGGGCCCAGCAAGGGCGGGGTGCAGAACCTTCAGGTATTTGTACCAGAAGCTGTACACCCCATCCACACCTGGCGGTTTCTAGATCTGAGCCATCCTTAGGATGCGAATTACGTCGGAGGTTGAGATGAAAAGATTATTATTCATCCCAGGCAACCGTGCAACTCTATCCTTTCCTAGACGGAGCCACATCGTATCCAGTTGACTTGACCTATGAGCACCCCAGATGCTCGACCAATATTTGACCATTTCCTGGGCCTTAGGTGGCTCACAATAATTTTGAGTCTTGTTTTTGCCACCTGCAAGTTCGCGTTAGAAACGTTTTTCGTCTGCCAAAAAAGTCCTATTGTCGTTCCTTCTCACGATCTCTCTCTTAAATCTTCGCAGTCGCGCTGACTGGACCATGGGACTCTGTTTAAGATAGTTAATCACTTCGTCCAGCTTCGTAGATGTTGTTGAACTGATGTTATGTGGCCGAAGGATCTCCTCCACGTGGCAAGTCAGTATCTGACACCGATTACCCTTTCGAAATTGGTACAACCGCCCCAGTTTTGCTCTTATTTTACTAATCTCGCCTTGAAGTCACAACTTCGATGGACGGTCTGACATTTTTCTTGGGGCATAGCGGTCAGAAACCTTGCCTCTGAGTTTTATGCTCATCCTGGCACACACGATTGCTGCGCAATATACAAGAGTCTGCACCTGCAGCAAGCTCACATCCTACTGCAAGAACAGGGGCAATATCTCGGTGTTAAAGGCGCCAACGAACCGAAGAATGTACTTGTTGACTCTAAATTTTGGCAGACCATTTCTCATTGATGGCTCTTGATCTGAAAACTCTAGGATGGCATCAGTGAAGTACACCATGAGACGCAGGCTTTCCTCATTGAGCTCTTCAATGAGTTCAGCAGGAGCAAGGGCAGGCTCTGGCGGCTGCAATCCTAAATGACGATCGACCATAAGACAGTCGCCCTGCTACATTCCCCAAATCCAGCCCCCGCTCGTCCATAGCGACTCCTGTTACTGGTATATGAAACTCCTCTTCCATCGTATATGCGGGGTGCGCTACAGGTGCTGCTAGATGTTACTGCACCTGTTTTTCAATGGTACTTATTTTGACCTTGGATATAAGGTGGTGCGCTTAACGAATCTTAATTGATAAGCAAGATGTTGTTAAGTCACTCTTTGGGCCAGTTCGGAATCAAGCTTCACGAAGAGAAGATGTTGTTCGCCACTTACGGTTCCTTCTTGTGCCGTTGCCCGAAAGTGACATCTGATCACATGTGCATTTATTTCCGGCATTCACTTGATCCTCTTTTTGGCCTGCGCCATTAAGGTTTATGGTCATCTTCAGTTACTGTCCTTATTTCTGGGAAATTCACTACAAAGTTCTGGTGAAAGGCCATCCCGCCAGGAGAATTTGTGGTCGTTCCCATCTCGTATTCATATTGGAAGCATATCAAGTACTCATCATTATGAGATTGAAAATTGATGCGCTGCCGTGGGATTCCTGTAGAAGTGGTCGATTTGGGGCACCCAACCGAAACATCCTCTGCAGGAGCAGCTGATGTTTTGCTGCTCACCACTTCTTGCCGATGTTCTGGCTGGACAGTAGCCCTTGCGGGTATCCCGTTTAAATCTACCTGTCAAACACGCAGCTCACCACCACCCGGTTTTTTATCATAGCCACGGACTGAGTCAAGTGACTGATGAGATGAGAATGTTATAAGTTTTTAGACACTTTCTTCCTGATGGTATAGAAAATTTCTCATAATACGACAGGTGTTTAATAAAACCGCCTTCTGAGCTGCTGCCAGTAACCTACTGACTCCTAAATGTTCAAGATGTTCAATGCATCTTGCGTGCACATTGTCTGTAGCCGAAATCACAATAGGATCAATAGATGCATGTTTCACATTCCTCCATATTGTCTTTACGTTATGCCTTAGCTCTCTATACTTATCGATCTTGGTTGTATGAGTTGTATGCAAATTTCAGTTAAGTGGACAAGCAATGTCGATGATGTAGACTCTTCCACCTTTTTTTCTCGCATCACGATGTCGGGTCGATTGGCTCAGATGTAATGATCCGTCTGGATAGTAACATCCCAATATGAGATGTAATCTTCGTTTTCTAAAATGGACATTGGAATGTATCTAGAGAAAGGCATCCATTCTGTTAAGAATCTTAAGTTTAGGGCAAGTTGTTGATGTATAATGCCCGCCACATCATTATGTCTGTGCGTATATTTTCTTTAAGCCATTACGCGACAACGATAAATAATGTGCTCGATGGATTCGTTGGTATCTCCACACAATCAGCACCGGTCAACCACGTTTTGATGTAACACGTGTTTGCGATCATTTCTGGTGCTGACAACCCTGTCCTGAATCGGAATGACAAATCCTTCTCGTTCTGAACACAGCACGCCTTTTCTCAGCCAAATATTGGAAGCCGCACTATACACTTCATATTGATATAATGTTTTGGGGTGCTCGCCGTAGATTGCTTTCTGTCTCAATTGCGTTTCTAATTCCTCCATGGTTTCCGCCCTGATATTCAAGGCCTCCTCTGAGGACAAATTCAAGGGCGTGTAGTCAAGATACGCTTGACAGATGGTGTTGTAAAGCGTAATGTGTCGCTTGCTGTTCAAATCGTCTCGCAACTGTATAAGTTGTGACCCACACAGTTACCTGTAATCGACAATCAAATCGGATGATTCTGTTTAATCGTTGGAGGTCGGTGTTCGACTATTTCATGAGCCCAAAGGATTACGTGAGGACAGGGATGGCATAAGTGTTGATTCTCCTGATCTTGTTTGCCGAATTAAAAGAACTCTTCAGAACCAACCTGACTCTGGCAGTGAAGGCAGTCGTTAGGCTTTTCTTAACTATCGTATGCTGAATACCCTTAGAGTCAAGAATACCCAGGTATTTATATGACTCGCCCTCAACCATTGCTTTGATGTCATTCTCGATATCGTTCTCTATCTCTGTGGTGCCTATATTTCCTCTGGTTAAATGCACTGTTCTGCATATATCTAGTCCGAAATCCATGTGGATACCATTGGAAAACTGCTTTATGACATCAATCACTTGCTGCAGTTTCTGGTCCGAACTGGCGTATAGCTTCAGGTCATCCATGTATAGAAGATGGGTCACTTGATGACCATCCTCAATACCATGTATTCGGAACTCATGAGACAGGCTATTTATTGTTTTTCTCAATGGGTTCAACGCTAAACAGAACCACAATGCACTAATGGAGTCTCTTTGAAAGATAATCGTCGTAATGCGTAATAATCTAGTTATCTTTGGTTGTCCATGATCGAAATACTGGATTCTTGTACCCCAAAACATTATCGCACGACTTAAAAAGTCGATGATGCATGGGAATATTTTGTATATTTTAAAGACTTCAAGCAAATAGTCATGTGGTACGGAAGGAAACGCTTGCTTGTAGTCAATGTATGCCATGTGCAAGTTTCTTTGATGTTTACGAGCTTGCGTCATGGCAACAGCGTCTATGGTGACTAAATCTGTACTGTCCCGCGAGTTTTTACAACATCAATTTTGTTCTTCTGTTAGGATGTCATTCTCATCCCTGTGAGAATATACCTTATCTGCAATAATGGCTGTAAGGCATTTATAAATTGTTTGAAGACCGGCTATCGGTCTAAATTCAGATCGATTTTGAGCGTCTGGTTTTTTAGGCAGCATATACGCAGTACCCATGAGCATAAAGCCTGAAATGAGATCTGGATGTTCGATGATCTTCTGAAAAAAAAACCTTGCTAACGCAGGATGCACACTTTTCAAGTACTTGTACCACAAGTTGTGCACCATGTCCGGACCTGGAGCTTTCCAGTTACCTGCCCTTTTCAAAACCGTTGAAACATCTAAAGCTGTGATTTTAGTCTGCTCCATTTCAAGGTTATTGCTTCCTTTTGCTTTCTCTAGCTGTTTAGTTTGCTTCACACTGAGTTCACGATAGAACCTTCTTTCATCTGCATGAAAGGTTCGATTTTGTTGCCCTCTTACACTACTTTTCTTGTACCGACGCAGTCTAGCAGTAAGAACATCAAGTCTCTGCCGTTCGAAGTCTATAATCTCATTTAATATTGCTGGTGTTAATCTCTCGATGTAGCGAGGGTCTGATCTTCCATGAAGGATCTCGATCCCTATCTTGGGCAAAGACTGCATTTGTAGGCCAAGTTCTGCGGCTTAACGTTCTAATGGTTGCCACAGCTGCACAGTTTACAGGACTTTGCACCTCTAACGCAGTTTGTGTTGCGTACAAATGAATAGGTAAAACCCTGCTGTTCAGGTGTGCTATTAGTGCTGTTGGAGATAAAGGTTTTACGTCTGGATACTTTTTTAGAGCTACCAATCTTTGTAGAATTTTATGAGGAACAGTGTTGACGGACCAGATGAAGTGATGTTCAACTTGGGCAGAGAATGCCTTTGTGTTGGTTCTACATGTCTGAACTCTAGTAAAGCATGACAAAAATTCCTTCTAAGGTGCTGTAATTTCTCTGGGATTTCGCTGTTTAGATCATAGTTATTAATGTTCAGATGTGGTTCCAGTGAATCCGGCACTTGATGTTCATTATCCCTAGCACCTATGCCTTCAGCTCCAATCAGGTCTTCGCTGTCTACATCTTCCAAGGGAAGTTCATCAATAGAAATCTGCTGTTTCACTTTCATTTCGATGGCAGCAATTTCAACAGCCTAAAGAAATCGGTTTACAGATATTGAGCATTTCTGACCTGCTACGTTTCGCTCATTTAGTCTTGTGGCTATTTCTGGGTACTTAAGTAAGAAGAGTCGATGATGTTCTCTTCTTACACTTTGCCCACTTTTCTTGGCTAAAAAATAAAAGCGCATTACATCTCTGTTTATATGGTATATCTATTTTAATCGACTTCTTGGTTCTTGAACCTCTGCTTCTGGCTCTGGTTGTATTAGATCATCGACTTCTGGAGGACGTGGTTGTGCTGCATCATCACCAGGTTGAGAAAGAACATCAATTGCCGCTGCTTGTTCGTGTGACGCGGCTTCCTCTAACTGCTGTTCATTGCCGTCGTTTTTCCACGTCGAATCAACCTGTAGTTTAATCTCCATTGCTTGATCTTCTGAGATGCGTAGATTAGTCCTGATGTCCTTCACCTTAGCGATAAGATATTTTAGTGCGACTTTCTCGATTTTAGGATACTCTGCAGAAAATCTCGTTCTAAAATTGTATCCTTTTTCGCGTGGGGTTTCAAACTTCGCACTTTCATAATAGAGACGCACCAATTCCTCATTCATTGTAGTATCCCACTTGATGCCCTCCCACGGTATTTCTGTTGAGGTGATTAGCTGCAAATAGCCAACGCTAGCTAAAGCATCCACAGCAGGCACTGTTGATGTTTCACTTCTTACCGCATGTCGCAGATGTTCTGCTGGCCAACTGTTTGATTAGTGAGATCTGCCTGACCATCGACAAGCATTTCGAAATTTTTAAAAGACTCTCCATTAAAATGTATGGGTTTTGGTGTTCCTCTTAGTCACTTTCTTCTTCGTTCTCTGCCTGTCTGGCACGGGAAATCCTGTCAGTGGCAATGTTGTTTCGAAACTCTATATTCTGCTGGCACATTCGTCATAATTCGCGACTATATACACTGGAGATCCCGCCTATTGGGATCCCACAATCGCACTGGAGAGCCCTATGGGGATCCAGCATCCATCCTGGAGAGACAGTTTATAGGGTTCCAACATTCATCCATTTATTCTGGAGAGCCCATTTATAGGGATCCGTCTTTCTGACAAAAGCTGGTTCCAATGCCAACGACTGAGATCAACGATTCAAAATATTAACTTTATTTACTTTAAACGGCGAGAGACAAACACAACTTCCTACATGCACACGGACATACACATATGCAAAAAAAAGGTCAAAACTTGAAAGTCAAGTAGTAAAACTCAAAAATTAAAAATGTGTTTATCACAGTCATCTGTCGTGTACGCGGGATGACCACCGAAGGCGATTTTAGCCGCTATTATTTTTCACCCCCAGAAAACTCCGGACGATGCGGCACGTGTTCAACAATACTGTCTTTTGAATTAGATGTAGCAAACTTCGAGCTCCCAGTTCTTCCAACATTTGTACGCACATCGCATGGACGTTCCCAGTGGAGTAGATCACGACCGGGTGGATGGTGACCTTGTTCGCCCTCCACACGGTCAGGATCTCCTGGTTTATCTCCGAATGAGCCTAATGTTGTTGTTAAGCGGAACGCTTATGTCTATTATTTTCACGTGTTGAGCACGTTTATCTCACCAGATGACATCTGAACGATTGTGTATGACTCGATGGTCAGTCAGAATAGTCCTGTCCTAGTAAAGGAGATGGTGTTCATTATCTAGTACTTTAACTGTCCTATATTTGTAGTAAGGCTCAAACCTGTCTAGTAAACCTGTGTTCAGGGAAATTTGTCGGTGAATGATCCGAGCAACATCATTATGTCTGGGCGTTTATTCTTGCGAGGCAAGCATCTCACAGCCATAAATGATATTCTCGATGTTCACATTGGGATCTCTACAAAGGCGGCATCTTTAAATAACTGCAGCCATATTGAGGATGTGTTTTTAGTAATTCCTTGTCTTGATTACCCTGTACTGGATGGCAATGACAAATCCTTCCAAATTATTATTATTATTATGAGAAGTTGTAGGCTCCGGAAGCTATGATCATGGTTCTTTAAAGCAACCAATCTCGACGCAACTGGAACGTGTACGTCATCCACTTCTGCTCCTTCTGTCCTAGAGGGTGAGCAAGAGCGGGAAATATACGCGAGATAACATCGTGCAACACTGTTCCTTGGAGTCAGGTCTCTAGCCGCGTATGACCTTACGCGGCAGACGAGTCAGTTGGAGATGAAGGTTTCACCTTTGGATACTTCTTTAGATACTCTATATTCTGCTTGCGCATTCGTCTTAATTTGCGACTATATACACTGGAGAGCCCGATTATATTGAATGTTGGAACCCTATAGGGTTCCAACATTCATCCTTGAGTGCCCGCTTATGGGGATCCATCTTTCTTACAAATGCTAGTTCTAATGCCAACGACTGAGACCAACGATTCAAAATATTACCTTTTGTTTACTTTAAACGGCGCGAGAGAAACACAACTTCACACACGCACATAGACATACACATGTAAAAAACTAACATCGTGCAACACTGTTCCTTGGAGTCAAGTATCTAGCCGGGGATGACCTTACGTGACAGACGGGACAGTTGGAGATAAAGGTTTTACGTCTGGATACTTTTTTAGAGCTACCAATCTTTGTAGAATTTTATGAGGAACAGTGTTGACGGACCAGATGAAGTGAACCCAGAAGAACAGCCTTTTGCATCCGGTTCGTGATGGAATGAGCCTGACGCTGGCAAGCCGAAATCTTGTTGAGTTGGCTAAGAAATGAAGCTTTCATACCTCCAAGACAGCCGATTATGTGAACTACAAGTTGGACTTTGTAGCCATGGTACAGCCTGTTCAGCATTATTATTATAATACCATTAAACCGTACTTACTATTAAGCTCATCACTTACACATTAAGCGTGACTCACTCGGCGAGGAGGGGACTAATGGCGAGAGGGGGTATAGATTTTCAGATTGATCTAGAATTCCCGTGTTGTTTATTTGAATGAAACGTTCGTTCCGCAACACTACTTTGACCAAGGTCGCCAATCCTCTAGAAATCACCCCAGATGAAGAGCTTCACAAAGACATCACGTAAAGCTCTCTACTCAGGCCCATTAATATCCAAGGTCTTTTTTTTCAGGCGTCATTCACTCCACTGACACTCTTCCTTATGCATTTCTTATCAACTATTTGTCGCCACACAATTCCTTCAAACACAATAAGTTTTGTTTTATTTACGTTAAGTTTAAGGCCAATGTTCCCCATACTTGTATTCAGTTTGCTCAACATTCTTTGCAAGTCTTTGATTGGCTCTGCCATAAGAACCTTATCATTTGCGAACGCTAACCCACGCACCCTCACTGTCTTGAGATGTACACCTTCTTCGTAGAAGAGGGCCATCCTTAGATACATGTTCATGAATATAATAAATAGCCATAACGACAGAGCCCATTCTTAGCATAATATCGAACCAGTCAAGATCTTCCTAGTATAAATCCACGTTGGACCTCCCAGATCTCTTCATCTGTTATTTTCATTACCTTAGCAATAAGTATTTTTGAGTATATTTTACTTACGGTACTTAATAAGCTGATACCTCTGCAATTATTGCTGTTGCTTTCATCTCCCTTTCTTGTATATATTGGGACGATAATCGTTTTTTTTCAGTCATCTGGAACTTCTCTTATCTCGATACATAAATTTATCGACACGCAGAACCTGTGAGGTATGCAGTCGCCACCGAATTTAAACATTTCAGCTTCAATACTGTTTACACCAGCAGCCTTACCATTCTTTAAGTTCCTAATTATATCCCTCACCTCTGAGGCAAAGACTTTCTCAACCGGGTTCCTAACGTATCGTGTTCTTCATCGCGGTTGTGTTGCTCCATACCTTCGTCTCCCAGCAGTTCCATGAAAGAGTCTCTCAAAGCGTTTAGTATTCCGTCTATATCATATAGCATTTCAACCTTGCTATTTATCATGCTGTCTAAATCTGTACTTCTCCTTTCTTTCATACTGATCAATGCCAATTTATAAAACAGTTGCTGGCTTCCTTCAAAATCGATTTGCATTTTCTTCTCTTCTTCTGTTTTGATTTTATTTTTACTTTCCTTGGCTAGTAGTTTTACATTCCTCTTTTTGTCTGTGTAATCATTTTCAATTCTATTTCTCTCCTCATTGTTAAGGCCTGTGATGTTCAACTTTCTTTGATATGCATTTTTTAATGTGATGCTTGTTTCTAACAATGATATCCCGTAACATAGTCCATGTGCCCTCTATATCCTTATTGTGCATTAGCGCCTCCCAAGTTACCCTCTCTATGCGTTCGTATATCCTATTCTGAAAATCTATCAGCACCTATGTTCATTTTGGAGACTAGAAGGTAATAATCAGTATTGCATTCAGAACCCCTCATAACTCTTGTATCTTTTACTAGCTCTCTTAGTTTTTCATCCGCATCAATAAATTCGATTATACTGTGGCCATCTCTTCTGCACCAGATATACATGTGGATCATTTTATGCCCAAACCAAGTATTTGTAATAAACAAGCACTTTTCCAAGTATAAGCTAATTAATCTTTCTCCGTTATCATTTGTTTGTGGATCCTTAAAATTACCTAGCACCCTTTCTGTACCCTGATGTTGGAAACCAACCGATCCATTCATATCTCCTAGCAGAAAGATTTTTTCACCATGATCGCAAGTACCTATAGTATGATTTAAAGTGTCCCAGAAAGCGTCTTTCACTTCGCACCTTTCACCATAAATTGGGGCGTAGCACGCTTTGATGAATAAACTTATGTGATTTAGTATCTACTCTTGAACATATTTCAAGTCTGCCCTTTAACTTTCCATTTCTTATCTCTTTGATTTCGCATTCCTTTTTCCTTGTTTTAGGTACACATGAAGTATCTAGCTCTCTTGCGCGCATAGTTTCTCGTTATTCTTCTTTTTCAAGATCATATACCCCTCTAGCATTCTGAACACCCAGTCTTCATTCAGCGCCTGAAACGTTACCTTTACTTTTACCGAGTGCATGTCTTTCATCAATCAGAGTTTCAGTCCATTCCAATCTAAATGACGAAATGTCATAACGGAAATTTCCGCAATGACAACAATTAGTGTTATTTTCGTTTTCCTATGTTTTCTAGTTCTGGAAATATGAACTCTGATTCTTACCTTAATTATAATTTGCATTATTTAGCTGATTTGAATTTGGATTATTACTTGATTTTTTGTTGGTATTTCCATAATTTGATTTTCAGTGTTTTGCTTTTGTTTATTGTTACTATTTCCCAAAATATTTTCCGCTTTTATGTTGGAAATTCAGTCATTGGATAGTATTGTCCCGGATTGAAGCCTAGAGCCATTTGAGTATAGTGGTAATTTGACTGTGATCTAGGCTGGATAACAGGTAGAAATCGAGGTCTGGAATATGTCTATAGTTTTGTTGATATGGTGGTGGAGAAGGTGGAAAATTAAAGCAGAATGATTTCAATGGTTATCGATTTTTGAACGGTCTTTGCACTGATTCTTCTAATTTTTGTTTCCATTTTGATTATTGTTTTGAGCATTTCTATCAAATTTTTTGTCATCTTTATTATTTTCATAACTATTTTTATCGCTGGCATTATTTCCGTTATTTCTCTTTTGCTTGTTTTTATCCTCAATTTTTAGTTCAGTTAGTAACAAAACTTGCCATTAAATGTAACATTCAGCTAATTTGGTTTCACATTTCCACTCGCAGATTTTTCTTGTGTGTAATTTCGTAAATAATTTCCTAATCTCTGGCAGGTATAAGTGGATGTCTTAAGTTCGTTTTTCATTCCAGAATTTGATTTTCTGTCTTATTTATCGGAAAATCTTTCGTCGATGTAAGAATTTCTGAAGTCTTCGGGAAAGTCGGCTAATGTTCACGAAGATATTTGTGACAGATTTGTTACCATGAAATCGGACTCGTCACGGCCCTGGGCGGAAGAACAACCAGGCCGTATCTGAGAGGAGGCGAAACTATCTGAGGGGTCTCGAAGCCTCAGGTAACCATGCATACCATAGTCAGTCATTTTGTGTTCTCGCTAGAGAAAGTAGTTATTTCTACCCTTTACTCTAAAATTAGATAGTGCGTCGTTTGTAGAAGTCTGTGGGCTTCTCTCGTTCACCACGTTTCCGCATCGCCACTAACCCCGGAGGAGAACCTTCCAAATTCAACGACGACCCTTATTAGGGCCATCGCGACCTTGCGCAATCCGTACCGTCGCGAGTCGCGCCTAGGTCACGCGAGGTACCTTCAAAATTAAGAGTCGTAGAACGAAAATCAACATATTTTCAAACTCTTTAACCATCAAGTATTTAATTACAATTTTAATTGAAATATTTTATTTAAATCAAAATTTTGAATTAAGGGAGACTATACGCATATTAACCCGATTTGAAATAAAACAAACTCATGTCGGGTACAGTTAAGAATATAATGGCTGACCTCACTAACGCACAAAACGATCATTATAGCTTGGACTTGAAAGGTATACACAAAATACGAGTACTATTTTAAAAATGATTATTACGTCAATAGTTCACGGTAGGAATATCGCGAGAAAAAACAGGGAACCCCCAACAATGAGCAATAGGTCAGACAGAGACAGGTTGACTCAAACAACAATTCCTGGACCATGTCACAATAGGAAAAACCAACCCCCACTCCCTGACTTTACCTGAATTCCAAACAGAACCTTCGACCGTATAAACAATACCTTCTTTTCGGATAACGAAGATTTACCCATAGTAGACGCGTCAGTCCCTAATAATGAATTTCGCCAATTAAACAACGAAAAATTCAAATGCGATTTTTTTTATAAAACAATACACAGTTTATTTTAGAATCCGATGAACGTTTAGAAAGCGCAGAATACAATGAATTTATGAACCAAAAAAGGGAAAGATTTTTTGAAGAAAAGAAAGAAAGGGCAAACAATGTAAGGCTTAGATTAGACCCGTCTCTCATAGCTTTTTTGAAAGTAAATAGGAATTAATAGAACCAACTAACATGAAAAATAAAAGCGAAACTCGCAACAGACAATCTGTAAAATTAGATTTGAGGGAAAATTTACAATTACATCGTTAACTTCCTTACCATAATATTGAAAAGCGTAGCAGAATAAGGAATAATAATTTAAAATTACAAAATACCGATGACAGTGAATAATTAGAAGAGAAAAATAACTCAAACCAAAACAGATACCGTAGACTCTCGACAATAAGTCACAGGTCAAACAGCCGTTCACGAATTCACATTAATAACTCAGATACAAATTACGAATCCGATTTTTACATAAATAATGAAAAAATTCCAGCTACTTATTATCCTTTCGGCATGATATAAACGCCATTTCAAATTATGAGCAATTGGCCAATTAAATTCCGTAATGACAAAGAAGATAGTCTCGCGCATTTTCAGAAGAATTACAAGGATTTAAAAGGGGTTATAAAGTAAATTATCGCAATATCTTGGAAAATGTAGACGCATTATTAATTGAAGAAGTCAAGGATTGGTGTTCAAAATGTGAAAATTCACAGAGAACACTTCCAGATTTTTTCGAAGATTTCAAAAATTCTTATACTGATGAAAGGTTTTCAGGGAAAATCCGTAATCCAGAAAAATCGTGAATGGGAATTATGTAGAACCTATC
This sequence comes from Andricus curvator, assembly GCA_932195095.1. NCBI lineage: Eukaryota > Metazoa > Arthropoda > Insecta > Hymenoptera > Cynipidae > Andricus > Andricus curvator. The sequence continues at coordinate 94,370 of CAKNYM010043612.1, read as the reverse complement.
AAAGCCTTAGAATCGAATATGAAATGTATATTAAAGAAAATGATTTCGAAACTTTTGAGCAAGTAGAAGATTTAGGTAAAAAAGGAAACCTGAGCTAGCCAAATCAAAAATTCGAAGGCAAGTATTGCAAATAACTGAACCTAAAATCGAGGATAAAATGAACAAAAGTGTAATAACGATAACCGGAATAAAAATATTTCCGATAATATTAAAGAAGATATGAAGGAAATTAAAAATGGGCAAAAGGAAAAAAAACAGACACCAAAGCCAAACAAAGCAAGGTAAAAGAACATATAAAAATAGATATCCATTTTCATCATTTGGATTCCCATCCTTTTCAAATCAATATCAACAAAATTTCAGACATAACTTCAGATCTAGATTTCCATCTGGTTCCCAACCAAATTTTCACCCTAGATTCCAGCAAAACCACAACCCTAAATTCCGAAGCAATAGATCAAGATATCCATTCAACCTCCTCTCCTAGGGACTGTAACACCTTGTAGTTGGTGAGGAGACTCAAGCGTATGGGACAAGGGGGTCGAACGGACCTCCGCCTGCATGTATATGGATACGGATAAAAGAGCCTAGCTAACACCGGCTTGCTGGATCCCTGTGTCGGGGTCTTTCCCGGACCAACATCCAATTTGGAATCGAAACGGGTATGGCCTACGGCCCGCATAGCGACTGAAAAATATCCCTCCGCTGGTATGCTGGCTCACGAACGGATATTCATTAGGTGTCTTTCTCGATGTGGCCGCTCTCACTAAGTCATAGGTGTGGAGTGAACTTGCCGGTGGCACTTTGGCTCCTAGGAGTACGAAGGTGTCCTAACGATTCTCGAGCATACAGAATGACTGGTAGTGAATGGTGGAGACGCCAATTGTTAAATCAATCATACGCAATAACACTACAAACTAGGGTCATTCTGATAGGGGCTCACCGCATAAAATCAAGGAACAGGAGAATATGCGGCTGAGAGGCCAAAAGTCTCTTATAGCCAGGCTCTTCAAAGTCACCTATATGTGGCCATAGTTGCCGAGGGGTTCTCAGTAACCAATCTCGATAAATAGTAGGTCAAGAGAATTAATGCGGCAAGAGTAAAAATAGATGGGATGCACCCTGGAGGAGTTATCCCAAGATGTTTCTAGGAATCTGTATTATCATTAGAGAATAACAGAAACTTTTAGCGTTCTTTTCAAACTTGATGGAGCTGTGAATTAGAAATCATTTTAACTAATTTTTTCTGAAAAAAGATCTTCTCCTTTCGCTATGCTGGGAGTCGAACTACAGAACTTCTGATTTCTGGTCAGGTGCTTTCCCATTAAGCTACTATAGAGATAGAGAGAAGAAACCTTTCTCAGAAACACACACATTATTATGCTAGCATAATAATGCGTGTATTTCTGAAAAAGGATTATTCTTTCGATTTCTCTAGTAGCTTAAAATGGACATTCGATGTCCCCCTCTCAGTCTGGATTTTGTCCAGAAAAATCTTTACCACACTAAAGGAGCGTCTGCCATCTTTAGCAGGCGTTTGACAGCGGAACAAACGGATTTTTCCTTAATACAAGAACCCTGGGCTTACAAGGCGAAAGTTAGATGATTAAGTAACAAGAGGGAATCAGTCATTATGATAGTTTAGTGGAAACACTTGGGGCAGCACATCATTTCAGAGGCGATATTAAATTTATTGGATTGACAAGGTTCTTTTCTAGAGACTTGTTGGCAATGAAGACTGAGCACCGTTTAGGGGGTAGGCGCCAGCCTATGGTGATTTGCTCAGTGTACCTACAATTTGACTCCCAGGAACCACCACCTTAGGAATAGCTAAATCTGGTAGAAAACTTCTATGGTAAAGGATGGCCATTGCTCGTCGGACGTGATGCTATCGCACATCATTCGATTAGGGGTAGTAAGGACACCAAACGCAGGGGTGAGTGTTTATCGGATTACCTCTTAACTAATGATTTAACATTATTAAATCGGGATAATACACCTATTTCTGTGAGATCTAGATGGCGCGAGGTAATTGATTTTACCTTATGTTCGATAAGTAGTGGCGAAATGTTCAAGGGATGGCATGTATGGTCGGATGCGTCCCTATCGGATCCTAGACAGATATGGTTCTTCTTGACAGCCGATAAACCTGAGGTTCAAAGGTATAGGAACCCTAAAGACATTAACTGCAATACTTATAGGGAGTATCTCAACAGTTTGCTGGGTGCTATACCGGGCAGAATCAAGTCTATCGAAGAAATAGAATTTGCTGTTGATATCCTACAAAAAGGAATGAACAAAACGTATGAGGATAATCGTCCTCTTCGTATTAGGAAAACAAACAGGGATACACCCTGGTGGAATCTTAGACTAGAGAACCTAAAAAAGCATACTCGATGCCTTTTTAACAAGGCTCAAAAGCATGGGAATTGGGACTTGTACATTGTAGAGGGCATCCTTAACAAGATATAACAATAAGGTACAAAATGCCGTAAGCGACTCATGGAGGGGGCATTGTCAGGGAATCAAGAATATACCTGACACTGCTGGACTTCAGAGAACCTTAAGGAATAACTCATCATGTCATCTAAGGGCATTAATATTGCCTTAGGGTGAAATGGCTGAGACGACTAATGAAATCCTTGAGCACCTCATAAGGGTGCACTTTTCGAGCTCGGAAACGGATTTCACGAATGAGGAAGCGGTCCAAGAGTAATACCCCTCAAGAGCACCAACTTTTAAAGCCAGAATAGAAGATTGGAAAGTAGGTAGTCGTATTATCACTCATTCAATAATCAGTTGAGTAGTAAAACAATTTAAACCATTTAAAGCTGCAGGAGATAATAAAATTTACCCTGAATTAATTTAAGAAGCATTTCAGTCTTTGGTGGGTCTATCGTGCAGCATCCTTCGGACATAATTGGCAATGGGATTCACCCTGGTAGCATGGACGAACGTTAAAGCTATCTTCATTCCAAATCTGGGCAAGGATACCTACTATCAGGCAAAGTTCTTTAGACCGAGCAGCTTGAACTCGTTCATGCTGAAAACACTAGAAAAATTAGTGAACCTAGACTGCAGTTTCTATACATAGAAGGGGCTTTTAGTAACACCCCAATTGAATCCATATACGATTCTGCTTAAAGACGTGGATTTAGTGACAGGGTTAACAGGTGGAAGCACTCTATGTTGAAAAGCAGAAAGGTACATACTTCGCTACATGGAAAAGCAGTGAAGGCCAAAGTTTCGAGGGGGTGCCCATAGGGAGGAGTTCTTTCATGCACACAGTATGCGCTTGCCATTGATGACCTAATTGATTTTCTTAAATGAATAGGGTTTTTACACTTGAGGCTATGTAGTTGACCTGGCGATCCTGGTAACAGGGAAGCATGAGTAGTGGAACTCATGCAGTAAGCGCTGAACATAGTAGAGCAATGATGCAGGGACCGTTGATTGTCCATTAACCCGGACAAGACGGAACTTATGCATTTTACTAAAAGAAGTAAGCTTCCTGACCTTAGAAATCTTAAGTTCTACAGTAGGTAAGTAAAATTTTCAAACGCAGCAAAGTATTTGGAAGTAATATTTGACCCTAAATTAACATGGAATCTCCATGCTGACACAATGTTAAAAAAAGCTAAGATGGCCTTTTGGGCCCGTAGATGCGCAATAGGGAAAATCTGCGGCTTAAAACCCAGGATTACTTACTTCAAAGGGTTTTCTGCTTGGGGATCACTGGTGCTGTGAAAGCATCATCAACAGCAACTTTTGAGGTCATTCTGGACTTCCGCCGTTGCACCTTTTTGGAAGGAAGATTGCAGTCGCTATGCAAAATGAAGTTTTGTTGAGGAAATTATTCTTCATGAGACTTTTCAAGGTCATCTCTCCTAAAAGGAAAGAATCGCATGATGAAGGAAGAAGGGAAGAATTATTTACACCAGAAGGTCTCGTTTGGTACACAGATGGTTTTAAAAACTTCTCGGGAACAGGGGCTGGTATCTATGGGAAAAAGCCCAAGGCTGAGATAACAAGAGCACTGGACATATTCTCTACACTTTTCAAGGCCAAAATAATAACTATTAGAGCTTGCCTGGAGAAAATTTGTAAGCAAGCTTATAAAGGCCAGCACATTTACATTTGTTCTGACAGCCAAGCAGCACTTAAGACTCTTACATCTGGAGAGTTCACTTGCAGACTAGTCTATAGTTGCCTTGAAGATCTTCTTAAGGTTGCTGGTGAAAACTGGGTCACTCTGATCTGGGTTTCTGTCAATGAAGATATTGAAGGTAATGAGAAAGCAGATTCACTGGCTAAGACGGGAGCTTAACAACCTCGGATTGGTCCGGAACTTCACTGCGATATCTCGTAAACATCGGTAAAGGAGCCTTCGAAAAATGGCTCTTGGAGGAGCATGCGAGATATTGGAAGGGAATCAAATATATGGTGCATTCTAAAAATTTAATATCTGTCACATGTACTAAGAGGACTGGTGAACTATTGAAAAAATAAAAGAAGGCTGATCAATGTCGTAGTAGGGATGCTTACTGGACACTGTCGACTGAGAAAACACTTAACCCATATGAGGTTCGGCGACAACCCTCGTTGTAGAAGGCGTAATTTTCTTCCATGACCACCTTATATCCGAGGTCGAATGAGTAGCATCGAATATCAGAAGCGACAACAACTAGCATCATCGCACCCTGAAGTTGCGGTGGAAGAGGAGGTCTATGTGCCCGTTACACGAGACGCTATGGATGAGCGGGAGCGGGTTCTGGTAAAGCCTGTGTCTCATGGCGTGCTTCACTGATTCCACTTTAGAGATCGGAGATCAAGGCGCATCTGTGACAAACGGTCTGCCGGAACTTAAAGTCAACAAAGACTTTTTTCGGTTAGTTGGCAACTTGAACACCGAGATACTGCCTCTGTTCTTGCAGCAGGATATCTTGCTGCAGGTACAGACACTTGCGTATTGCGCAGCGGTCGCGTGTACCAGGATGATGAGCATAAAAATCAGAGACCGAGCTACTAGCAACTACGCCCCAAGCCCACATAGCATCAATTCAAGAACATTTACGAACCTGGCCGAAGTGATTGACTATCTTAAATTGAGGCTCATGGTCCTGTCAGCGAGACTGTAACGATTTAGGAGAGAAACTGCGAGAAGGAATGACAATAGGACCGTTTTGGCAGACGAAAAGCTTTTCTATCGCGGACTTGCAGATGGCAAAAATAAGACTCAAAATTTTTGTGAACCACCTAGGGTCAAGAAAATGGTGAGATAGTGTTCGAACATCTGGAATACTCATATATGAAGTCAGCTGAACACGATGTGCTTCCGTCTAGGAAAAGACAGAGTTACACGGTTGCCTTGGATGAATAATCTTTTCATCTCAACCTGCGACGTAACTCGCATCCTGAAGAAGGCTCAGATCTGGAAAGCGCCGGGTGTGGATAGGGTGACCAGCTTTTAGTATAAATACCTAGAGGCCTTGCACCCTCTCCCCTGCTGGAGCCCTTCAAAACAACTTGGAGAACTCAGATCACTTGCCCTCTCTTATGACGGAGGGTGTAACGTATATGATTCTCAAAAAGGTAGATGCTGGTAGTCCTAATGATTCCTGACCAATCGCCTGCCTTCGACCCTCTATAAGTGTCTCACGGCTATTATTCCTGACTTCGTCTATAAATATTGTGAAGAGAACAACGTCCTCTCCAAAAAACAATAAGGTTGCTTTCGAAGCACCCGTGGCTGTAAGGACCAATTCATGATCGACGTGATTTTGGTGCATCCTTACGTTTCTACTAATAAATAGTGGTTTCTTTTACTATTGACTTGCTAGCTGTGTGTGATGCGATGGTGATATCCTTTCAAGTGTTGTGACATATTGGCTGTACTGGTTTACTTGAAAGACGGTTGATGCCAATCTAAAGAACAAGAGGCTGTTACAACTGCCATTTCAAACAATGGGTGAGTGTTCAGAATGCAACCAAACGATTTCTAGGGGAGCATCGGACTCCATATCCTGTCATAAGTGTGGTGCCGTATTTCCCTGATCATGTATCAATGTTGGGATTGTCTAAAAACAACTTTGAAAAACTAAATGAATACCAAACTGATTTTACGTGTGTTTAGTGAAAAATACGTTCAGAATACGTTGAGCCTGCACAGACTGTACAGTCCCAGACAACCCCAACCAAAACCTCTATATGAATACAGACATCTCAATTCTTTGAGATGATTCTTCATAAACGGATCGGCACACTGGATGTTAATCTAATAGTTCTCGACAAAGAATGGAAGACTGTGAAATTAGAGGCTGCATTACTTAAGTCAAAGGTCACCTCCCCCGAAACATCCCTCAATAACCAGGGGCAAGCCACACTTCAAACGACCCTTGAAATTCATGGGTTATCAATGAAATCAAACGAGGACCTTCCGACATTGATTGCTCCACTCGTTACGGTGCTAGAGGTACCCTGTTTTAAGGAGGACATTATCAATTCCTACCGGATTCGTAAGGTTATTCCATCCTAACCTTCGCTTGCCCCTTTTGTTGACGCTAAGTTCAGTTGTCAGAGCGTAAGGGAGAAATTCATCCAGCAGCGGATTAAGAAAAGGAAATTCTCTCCGGTTGACATTGGATGGGTAGATAATGAAAAACACGTTATTTTCATTCGGGAGTCTCTGACGCCCTTCAATTAGAAGATCTACGCCGTGTCCCTACAACTTAGGAGGCAGAACAAAATTAGGCACCTGTGGCTTGCAGGGGGAAAGATGTTCCTGTCGAAAGGAGGATGGGTCCTTTGGGATTCATCTTACCTCACATCATCATGTTGACGAACTGAAATAGCAATTAGGCTTTCTTCGACTTGGGTTTGTTTTCGGCTATACTATATCAATGTATTTTTTCACGGAGATATCTGGTCAATATTATCTTAGTCCTAACTATTTCTTATTACCATACATCTAGTTATATATAGGTCTTATATTGGTCTTATTTTATTGGTAATTTATACTAATTTTTGTCTCATTTACGGTATAATAAGGAAGACCCCAAATGTTCTTTGGAATCATAAAGTTTGCTATCTTAACGGATACTCTATCGATTTGCCACGTAAATGCTCAGTCTTGGGACATTGTTTAGAATTGAAGCATCATTTCAGCTCGCAGTCCTATCACATTATAGCTGTTTCTGAGACTTGGCTGACCACTAACTATCCCTCCAGTTCAGTTGCTCTTGATAAGTACACACTATGTCGTAGAGACAGAGATGCCAGGAGAGGAAGTGGAATCTGCCTTTACATCCATGACTGCATCAGCGGTACTGTGGTAGAGTGACTCCATCATCAACTCATCCGTTAACTGAATTCATGTTCATCAAGGTCAGATCCACACAAGATAGTGCTATGGTAGGTGTTATTTATAAAGGGCTAAATGCGTCCTTTGGTGATATTGCAACCCACTTATACTAGAATATATAATAGAATATATATTAAATTATTATAGAAACTAAAATGCGTGACGCCTATAATCAGTTCGACTTTGAAACGATTAAAAACAGGAACACGAATGAAAATGTACGGCTCCTTTTAAGACGATTGGGGTTGATCCCTCCCAAGTGTGCTTCTCCGGTCTCATCTCTTTCTCGTGATGCGCTTTCAAATATTTTTATAACTCTTCCGTTGTTTGGGACAGTTTCGTCTACCCTGGAAAGTACTTCCTCACCTTCTTTTGATGACACTTTTTCTTTTGAACACCTATTCTGAATTTTTTTCGAAAAAACTAAATGAGGTAAAATCTGAAGCAATAGGGAACAATGATAGCGATAATCACATTTTTTATGTTTGCGTTTTTATTTTTTGATCTTCCTTTTTTTGTATATGCGTATGTCCGTCTGCGTGTCTGAAGTTGTGTATGTCTCTCCGCACCCGATATATAAACTAACATTTTGAATCATTTGTCTCAGTCGTTGGCATTGAAACTAATGTTGGTAAGCAAGATGAATCCACATAAACGGGCTCTCCAGTATGAATATTGAATCCCTATTGACGGGAATTCCAGGATGAATGTTGGAAACCTATAAACGTGCTCTCAAGAATGAATGTTAGATCCCTATAGGGCTCTCCAGTGTGATTGTCGGATCCCTATAGAGGAGCTCTTCAGTATGTATACTCGCGAATTATGATAAATGCTAAAGCAGCATATAGAGTTCCAAAACAACGACTGACACCAGCAAATCTACTAAGCACTTGCCGCGTTTCACGACCGTGTATAAGTGGGTAATTCGAGGGATGCTCCAGAGGAATTGAAGAGGGATGTTCAACTCATAGGTGGAAATGCCATTCAACGTCATGCAGAGACATATGCATATCTTGGAATACCGCAATCGGAAACCCAAGATGTGCGTGTGGCAAAAACGGTCCTTGAAAGAAGGTATCGCCAAATGTTCAAAAGAATTCGAGCTTCCGAATTATCTGCGAAGAATAAAATCCAGGCGACGGATATGCTGACCATTCCTATACTGCTCTGAATGTTTGGTGCAGTAAAACGCAACGTCGATGAGTTAAAGCAACTTGACCGAAGCATACACAAGATGACGAGAATCCATCGACGTCATCCTCCTAGATTTTCCGTACCTTGAATATACCTTCCACGAGATAAAGAAAGGAAGAGGTTTGCTGAGCTTGGAGTGCCTTCATCGATGAACGGTTCTGGTATCTATACCGTGCCGTAGATAGGGTCGTAGAGTAGCTTGGTCTCCCATTTTATTCCAACGACACCACACGTGGCCTAGCATCACTAACAGCTTTAGTGCTAAAAAATCGTATACAGGAAGCAGAACATTCCCTTGGAGTAAGAGAACATACTGACAAGCCCCTCCATGGTATATTCTACGGTCTTATACGTAGACAAGAGCTATCGACGGGTCTGTCCAACATGTTTCTCAAGTCTGGTAGATTAAGATCGGAGGCAGGGATTTCTTTTTTCTTGTGAATATCGCGTTATAGACACCTCAGTTTCGCGCAAGCGCATACATAGGTACATATGTACATAGAGAAACACAATGCCGCTCTGAAAGTGCTGTATTACCATCTTCGGCACTTTTATGGTTTTGATATAATTCCCGTCTTGCTATACGCCCAGGGGGAACTGAAGTCCATTGTGGAGATTGACCAGTGTCAGATCTACTGGAATTTCTGATGTCTCACCACTCAACGTATCAATGTTACAAAGCCTGATATTGTCCTCCGAAATCTGAAGACGTAGATCATTTACGTGATTGTTTTTTTTAGCATCGGCCGATAGTAATATGACGGTGAAGGAGGAAGAGAAACGCTCTAAATCTCAAGCACTTCTTTTCCAGCTTAGCAGGCTGTACGAAGGCTGCAAAGTCCATCTTGCAGTTCACATAATCGGCTGCCTTGGAGGCATAAAAGCATCATTTCTCGGCCAACTTAAAAAGATTCCGGCTTGCCAGCGTCAGGATCAGTCCATCGCGAACCGGATGCAAAAGGCTGTTCTTCTGGGATCACTTCGTCTGGTCCATCAACACTGTTTCTCATAACATGCTACAAATATTGGTAGGTCTAAACAAGTATCCAGAGGTGAAAGCTTCACCTCCAACTGTCCTGCCTGCCGCGTAAGGTCATCCGCGGCTAGAGGCGTTACAGTGCCCGTTTTAGGAAACGAAGTTTACATATTATATTTGGATCTCACTATCTAGACAAATCATTATATCCGAGCCAATCGACCCTATATCGTGATGCGAGAGAAAAAAGGTGGAAGAGACTATATCATCGACATTGCTCGTCCACTTAACCGGAATTTACAGGTAACATATACAACAAAGATCCATAAGTATAGTGAGCTAAGGCATGAAGTAAAGGCAAGATGCACTGAACTTCTTAAACATTTAGGAGTCAGTACGATACTGGCAGCAGCTCAGAAGGCGGTTTCGTGAAACACCTGTCGCATTGTAAGAAACTTTCTAGACCAGCAGGAAGCAAGCGACTAAAAACATATGGAGTGGCAGATGTTAGCTCTAAAAAAGCACCCAGAGGTGACTGTTGTCACCTTCAACGCTTGCGACCTCTGTGTAAGGACGACAGCGCTAAAAGAACGAACTGCAAACTACAGCATGCTCCAAATTTTGTACTTGCAACAAACAAAACCGGGTTGACCCAAAAACAAGTAAAAAAAAATAACAATAAGAATGACAACCAAATGTTACCAATATTTAACCGAAATACAAACGCGAATGAAAACAAAAATAATTTAAATGACTATCGTTGTAGTTTGGCGTACCATTTCAAAAGGAAAGCCCATATTATACGCACAAAGAGGAAAACGAGATATGCGGTTATTAGAACCATTATATTTTAAATTCAGTTGAAGATGAGATAACGGAGAAACGGTTGATATGATTGGATAAGTAGTAATTACAATTATAATCGGGAATAAAGAAAAACACTTAATATTTGGGTTAGTCCCAAAATTAAAATATGTATGCATCCTAGGTACGGACATGCTAAAAGTCCCGCGGATGATCCTAAACTATGACTTAAAAACTTGGAAGTCCTCCACCCGCCATCTGATGGAAGCACATCCAAACTTGCTACCCCTCCTAATAACTGATAATTCAAGATAAACTGAACCTGAAACTACAGTAAAAGACAATAAGAAAATTAAAAAAGCAATTATTAGGGATAAACCGTTAATTAAAAAATAAGAAAATAATAATATAGATATAAACCCGAAGGTCGGACGTAGTATCAACCTGAAAAGTACTAGAGAAATTGAAAAAATTGATCCAACGTTAAAAAATAGCGAAATTCCCCTGTACCTATCAATCCTAACCAATTCTAAAAAAACGACCGAATTCCTGTGATAAATCCTACGACGTATATCTGAATCCTAATAAGCGTAGAGAGCATCCTCTAGAAAAATCGACGAACAACAGCCAACAATCCCAATTAGAAAAATTTTTAGAAAATAAAATAAAAGTATATCAGGGTAAAGAAAATAGAGCAACTCATTTAACGAACCACGTGTATGATACCATGCGAGCTCAAAAATTGAAAAATTTGAGATCGGCAAACTTCATTTCAAAAATTGATTTAAAATAAGGTTATCCCCAAATTCTATTGGAAGAAAGTTCAAAACCAATCACATCATTCACTGTCCCTAGGAAAAGGCATGTGTCAATTTAAAAGGATGCCATTTGGTTTAGCCAATGCTCCAGCCACTTTCGGGTAGTGTTTCTAGGTGGATAGTTTTCTTGTAATTATAAATAACTACAAGTGTGGGCTCACCACACCCTCGATGTGCCAACAACACTCAGTATTCTTGAATGGTCACCCATCCAAGTACTAACCGCGTCAAACGCTGCTTAACTTCAGCGATCTGAGGAGAACTGGGTTTTTCAGCATGGTATTAATTATTTTTTATTTTTTTTTTGGAAGTTGTAGGCTCCGGAAGCTACGATCATGGTTCTTTAAAAGCAAC
>CAKNYM010043612.1:0-77864 GCA_932195095.1 Andricus curvator | reverse complement strand
TTTTCCTGAATCCACTTTACTCGCCGTTCAAGGCGCTGTTTCGCTGTTGAAAGAGATCTTATTTTTTGCGTCCAGTGCTGCTTGATGGTCAACAGTTTACACTTGTTCAGGGTGTGATTTGCTTTCCTCAAGTTTCGAGCAAGTGCCCTAACTTTTGGAGTGAATTTTTTATTTAATGTTATGTAGCTAATCACGCACTGAATATTTGATGCATGCCGTCTCGCCGTTTCAATTTTGAATTGAAGCTGTGCAATACGCTCGCGACTCTTACTCAGACGTACTGAAGTTTCATTACTTCTACTGTCGCTAAGCAAGGACACCGCCTTCTCGTAAACAACACAGTTCAGATTCCAGAGATTAACATCTTCGGGGAGCAAATCGGGGAGAGCAGTATTAACTTCAGCTAATTTATCCATCCTGAGAAAGACTTTTTGGTGGATAGATCTCCTACTTCTCATGTTAGCATTATCGGCTATCTAATATCGACCCAACGGTCATGTAACCTCTGCATAAATCCTCTTCGCGCCGGTGAGCTTCTTTGCCAACAGGTAAGGATGTCTCTCCTGAGTTGGTCCGACCATTTAAATCGATGTTAATTCGATGTTATTATTATTATTATTATTATTATTATTAATGAATAAAATTATTACTCCAGACTTAAGGCCAAACGTTTTTGGTTATTTAGACGACATAGTAATTGTAACTCAAAATTTCGATGACCATTTAAAATATTTGAATATTGTATTAGACAAAATAAACGAGGTAAACTTAATGATCAATCCGTCAAATGCGAGTTCGGTTGCTCAGAAATTAATTATTTAAATTCTAAAGTAAACGACAAAGGACTCCAAATATACGATGAAAAATACAATCAATTCTAAAATTCCCTGAACCTCACATCACGAAACAATTACAGCGCATAATAGGGTTGGCAAGTTGGTACAGAAAATGTATCCTGCACTTTTCCAAAATAACAGAACCGATGAACGGACTACTGAAAAAAGAATAGGACATGGGATTGGGGATTACAACAAGATCAGGCATTCCAAAAAATTAAAGTCCTTTAAACGTCAGCACCTATGTTATCATGTCCAGATTTTACACAACCGTTTCAACTCGAAACAGACGCCAGTAATACGGGACGCAGAGCCGTACTTACGCAAACAATTGACAGCGTAAATTACGTGATCGCTTACGCGTGTAGAAGCCTTAACGGAGCCGAATCTCTATACTCGGGATCAGAGTAAGAATGCTAAGATATGGTTTGGACGTTTCACGCAAAAACTACGACGAAATCCAGGTGGGACATTTAGGCTCAGAGAAACCTTACGAAAAAATTTCCGAACACTACTCCTGGCCAAGGGTATATTCGGACATGATCAATTACGTGAAAAAGCTACCACATATGTCAAAGAGTAGAGCCAAGTAAACAAAGTAAGATAGGAGTGATGAGGAAAAGGGTTCTCGAAGAACCATGGACCATGGCAGCAGCTGCTATCATGGGTCCACTGCCATATTGTAAACAGGGGAAAAATCAATACGTTTTAGTGTTTGTAGATCTATTTACAAAACGGGTCGAAATAATACCAATTAAAAAAACCAATGGGATCACGATAGAATCTGAATCCACAAACGGGTCATTTCGCGTTGGAGAACACCACGCATTTTCCACACGGACAGCGGCATGGAATTCGTAAACAAAATCTTGAGTAATTTAACGAAAAAATTCGGTATTAAACACACGAAAATGTCAAAATACTACCCACAGTCAAAGCCGGCCGAACTTTTACACAGGATAATTAAACAAACAATTAAAACCTATGGGACAAACTTACAGGCGATTTGCAGTTTGTAATAAATACTAGCAAAAACTCGTCGACACAATTTTCTCCAGCATTTTTAAATTTGGGCCGTGAATTGAAACCACTTCAGTCCCTCAACAAAAAACATAGAGAACGATAGCGAGATAGAATTCCAAAGCCTAGATGAATAGACGGATAGAATAAGAAGATTAAAAATTATAAAACAGGAAGTCCAGAGAAATTTAGACCAGGCACATGAGAGACAACCTAACAGCCACAATTCGAGAAGAAGACCGTTAGAATTCAAAATAGGAGATAGGGTTTTAAAAATGACAAACATACTGCCAAGCAAAGCGGATGAAGAAGCACGAAAACGTTACGGCCAGTATAAAGGCCCTTTCATTATCAAAAAGAAAATTTTCCAACGATTTATAAATTGAAAAATCTTAAAGGAAAAGGTATAGGTGAATGGCATATAAACGATCTGAATATACAAAACTTCAATATGAATAAGATCACACAGGCAAACTGAAAATAAAATTAGTCAGAACGTCGTGCAACAAAACATGACACTACCGCACCACAGAATATGCCGAGCACTCAACTGGAAAAAACAAAGATTGACTGGATAAGCGAAGAAAACCTAATCAGCGTTATCTATTGGGTTTTCTTGGGATACCAAGCCGGCTATTTGGGAGTAGTAACAATGAAACCAAATATAGAAAAACCAATGTTCCCATCAGAGAAAGCCAGAAAATTAAGAGAGATGCGAATGGCAGAAAAACAAGAAATTGAGAAAAAAGCAAGGATCCGAGGAGCCTTCGGAAAGAAAGAATTAATGAAATAAGAGGATGTCAAAGAAAAGAAGAAAAGAAAGCAGGGCCGATTGAAAGAGAAAGAAATTGCTCATGGGAGCATGTTATACAGTGTATGCAGACAAGTGATTGGCCTGTAATTCTTCCATTTTTAGATATAAGGTGAAAATGCAGGCCAGATGCTGGTCGGTTGAAGACAACTTCTTCCACCAGAAGTTTTTGATACCATCTGGTCCCGGAGCGGAATGGTTCTTCATGCCTCTTCATACTTTTTTCACCTCTTCAGTAGTGATAGGTGGGCATTCTTCCTCAGATGTTATGAGGGAATTGCAAAACTGATTTAAGCTATTCATTGGTACTTCGTGGACTTCTCTCCAAAGTCAGACAAAATCTGTTAATTTTCTCTGACCCACCTCTCTCTCCGCTCTAGACTTCTCCTAGCATTTGATAGTACTCGTATTCTGTCAACAATATGCTTCGTGATCGTCAGTATCTTCGACTTGTTGAGTGTGTGATGATGGATCCGCAGTTTGCGCGCGAATTGTCGAAGTTGGGCGGTGAAATTCCTGCCAGATGTTATGTAGTCCATCACAAACTGAATGCGGGACGCGCACTGTCTCGCCCAGCCTATCTTTGTAATTAGTTAATGCATTCGTCTTTTGGTTTTATGATCAGATGTTGGTTTTGTTTTACGGTTTGCATCCGCCAATGCTCTCGCTGCGTTATACACGATGCCTGCTCGCGGCTGGTCTCAGTGTCGGCTCTCATTCTCTGTTGCCTGCTTGTTCTGGCTGTGGTAGCGTAGGCGCTCCGATTACATAGCCTCTTAACCCGAGGTGTTCGGCATGGTTTTGCAGACGTTGATGCGAAAAGTGTGAGAGCTCTGGGTGTTTCTCGTACCGCAGAGCATGCAGTTGTGCCATCTAACCTTCTCGTTTAGGGGCCATACTGGTATCGTAGCATTCTAGCAGGTCGTCATTGATTTGATGCGCCCACCTAAAAGTCTCGAGATTCCGCCAGTCCATCGCATTGACTCCGTCTTGATTGACTCTCCCAACTCTAGGGTGATCGGCATTGTTATCCGACCCATTGTCTGGAGCCCTGCGCTTTGGATTGTTTTGAACCGCACTTACTAAGACTATGTTTGGTGTTACCATTGTTGTTCCCACAAGAAGCTAGGGAAAGGGGTTCGTCCATCCTGGTAGAGCCGCGCATGCAAGGATAAGGCTGCGTACTTTGAGAGGTTGCCCGGTATCCCAGATTCACCGTCCGAGTCACCTCACCCAGGTGCCATTCAACTTTCGGCACGGTTCTCACGCCCCGCTTGGGGGTTAATTCCTTCGGGACCACCCCTGGACAATTGTCCGCGGCTGCTTAATAATTAGTGTAACCATATTCAGCAGAAACCCTTGGTACAGGGACCCTCTATCCGCAACCCGAGGTCGCGTTCGGTAGCTTTGTCGTGAGCCCTTCTATTTGACTCCAGAGGAATCGGAACCGAAACCGAATATATATATATATATATATATATATATATATATATATATATATTCAAGGAGTTTTGCGACAACCCCATAACATTTAAGGAGGAATGGCCAACATCTGGCCCGCATATTCACCTCTTATTTAAAGTCGAAAACGCCCATTCCGTAGTGGTTGGTATTAGGGCGCACAATACTCATACCGAAAAAAGGCAACTTGTCCAACCCAGAGAATTACAGGCCAATAACCTGTTTGAGCACAGTGTATAAAATCTTAACAGCTGTCCTAAACAACAGGATGGTTCGAAGAATTGAGCCTGTGTGGAGAGAGATGTACGAACAACGTGGTTCGAAAAAAGGTGTAGCAGGTTGCCGAAAGAACCTGATAATTGACAGGAGCGTCTGCAAAGACGCAGCAACCTATCAGTGCGTCCTATTAATGGCCTGGATTGACTATCTGAAAGCTTTTGATTCAACCTCCTATAGACTTATCATCTGTCTGTTGGAAATCTTGAAGGTACATCCACACATAGTGAGATGCATAGAGAGTTTGATGCCCCTTTGGAAAACTAGATTTGCTATCTCATCTGGAAATTATCGGGTGACAACAAGCAACGTCACCTTTCAGAGGGTAGTCTTTCAGGGCGATACCATAAGCCCTCTGCTTTTTCTCATCACACTTCTGCCTCTATCTCTCGCACTGCAAAATTCTCCTGGATACATCTGCGGCGACACTAATCATCGCGAGCATAAGGTCACTCCTTTATTTTATATGGATCACCTGAAGATCTATGCTTCTGGTAAAGGCAAACTTCAGAGTGCTTTATATATCGTCAAGGAGTACGCAGGAGAGATTGTGATGGACTTTGGATTCGACAAGTGTCGCAAGATTTATCTGAAGAAAGGAAAGATTATTGGCGTTTGCAATGACCCTGAGCTTGTGGATATAAGTGTTATTAGACATCTTGACACTGGTGTGACCTCTACATACCTGGTCGTGCCTCAAAGCTGCATTCAGGACGTAACATCAGTGCCGTCTCGGTTCTACTCTATACGTTTGGGTTGGTTCAATGGGCGAGGAACGAGCTTACGGCCCTCGATATCGCCACACGTAAGATCATGCATATGCATAAGAGCTTGCATATCAGTTCGTCTGTAAAAAATCAGTCCTTGGCGCAGGAGCAAACTTTTGCTCTCCTCAAATCATCAGGGCCTAATTTAGGTACAGAGGGTTTCATTTTCGCATGCTAGGACCGTGTCATTTCCACCTTCTTATACCGTGACCGTATTTTATGTCACATATACACATATACACATATTATCCGGGTGTCCGACTCACGCGGGAACGACGTATCTCTACAGACATAATGCGGCCCGAAGAGTGCTTTATTACCATCTTTGTCGCTCTTACGGTGTTGGCCACGACCGTCCCCTGCCGAGCGCTCCAAATCAATTGTCCAAACGAGAAGTGCCAAATTTTCTGAAACTACGATTTTCGGACAGCCGTCTCCCTTGCATACTCAAGGCCTGACATCGTACTTCAAGACTTCGAGAAACAAACTATATTCGGGATCGAATTCTCAGCTCTGTCCGAATACAACAAGTGATCGCTGCTCTCAGAGGTGCAAAACTATTGCTGGTTTGTAACCTTAAAGCCATACCCGCGTGCCAAAAATATGCGAAGGCACTTGTGAGATGGATGCAGAAAGCTGTCATCCTTGAGTCGCTTCGTTTCCTCAACACACGAGGGTTTCGACGGCCTGTCGTTGTGATAAGAAATATCGCAAAAGAATAAGAGGTATTTTGAATAGAACTTTCATAGACCTGCACACTTTTACTTTAACATTTTTTCGTATCTATCGTCGTTTGCGAGAAAAAATAGAAAATTCTATCGTATAAAAAAATCTTTCAGCCAAAAAAGTTATTTTGCCCGTATAAAACTCGCAAGATGCTTATCTTCTTAATATTAATCTTCATCCTTCACTTGATCCTTGATCCTTAAACTTGATCTTTATCAAAGTAAAAATTCAAAAACAATTATAAGTATTTATTGTATAGTATCTGTGGTTGAGAAGAAAAATAATTTTCAAGTCATTCTTATTTTTTCTAGTCCCTCCCCCAGACACCCCTACACACGTTAAGAAAGTCTGGGCCTACCCACTTGTTTTTTTCACAATGTCAAGCCTCTCTGAAATCGTGCATTGCTGGAAATTTTGATCAATATACGAGATTGACAATAGTTGTGTCACCTTCAAAATGCAATGAAATACGTTCTAATTTTATTTAAATGTTTAGTCATTATCATTGATGAATCAAATTTAAATATATATATATATATATATTGCAACCTGCGGCTTTTGGCCGGGTTAATTATTATTGGTAATTTAATTAAATAACTATAATTTTGACCCGCGGCATATGGCCGGGTTAACTGTAGTCGTTAATCGAACTAATTAACTCTATTTTTAGGTCTAAGAGATGGAAAAGAAAAGGGGCTCCTTTTGGAGAAAAGACAAGATTCTATTTCCATTCACAAAATTGTTTTTATTCAGTAATCCCTGAGCTAAACTATTTGTACATTCAGGTTTCTAGTCCCTAGTCTATCTTATTAAAACTACGAGTCCTAGAACGCAGACGTGAACACACGGATTTCTCGTTGGAAAGTGTGTACTGGAAAATTAAACCTATAGAAATTTACATGTAAGCTGCACTTCGGGCAGTTGCTATGACACGCAGTTAGTGGCTACTTTATTACTAAAAAAACAAATCATACGAGGCACAACGGGTCTTCTAAAAACTCAGAATAAATCTAATAGAGAACGCTATACAATTACACAAAAGTATTTATACGTAGAATGTCTAATGACTGTAACCTAAGATTGGCATAGAATTTACACGGTCCTATATTCACGTTAAAGTGAAATTCAAAATTAAATTTAATCCATAAAATATATTTCATAAGAAACTACAATACTATGCGGAGTAATTATGGAGAGAATAACGATTCCCAGTACTTTAATTAAAATAAGAAACACACAAGTTATTATACAAGAGAATTTATTCTTTAAATCGAAAGAATAAATTTGTTCGAAATCACACGATTTATTTTCAAATTAAATCTCTAAATCTTTAGCGTTCAACGACCTAGGTAGGTATTGAGTTTGGAAAAATCTAGGATACGCTTTGCAAAGGCAGATGTGCTTCTCTTGATGCCAAGCCTCAAATAATAAATTGTGGTTAATGCCTTAATTATTATGATTATATTATGAAAAGTGATTATCCTCAAGTTGGCTAATTTGTACCAAAATATCACACCTGATTTTTATTGCCTGTCGCTCAGATCTCACGGTCCTCGAGAAGCGAGGGAGTCGTTCGAGAACGTCCGGGCGCTCTCGTAACTGAGGAATGTCGTGACGCAGGTAGTGCCCTATTGTTCTCAGTTTGGGGCGGAAGTGAGAAAGTGAGCGTCTCAGAGCGAAGCCAGTTTTTAAGATAAAATCTTGAGTTTAGAAATCATAGAATTTTAGAATATTCTTGACTAAAAATTCTCTCTGCAGAAAGAAGGCATTTGCTTGTAAGAGTTTTCGCACCCAGGTAGAGCAGTACAATCCCTCGTCTGAATGTAAACAGCTTACTCACAATTGACAGATTACTTCAATAAATTATATTGAATTATGCAGAACAAGTCCCCCGGTGTAACCAGGTTATTGCTCAATAATGTCAATATAATTTTAGTAATAATTCGTTCGAGAAACTAAATATTAGTTAGAGTACACGAATCGACCGTTCAGAAGATTCCCGATAATGCCGACAGAGTCCCCCGGTACAACCAGGTTATCTCTCAAAAATGCGGGTATAATCTGAATTGAGTTTCCTGAATAGGAAATCACGCAAACAACGCGCTTGATTGATTCCTGATAATGTAGACAGAGTCCCCCGGTGCAACCACGTTGTCTCTAAAAAATGCAGGTATAAATCCAGAATATATTTCTGAATAGAAAGTACGGAAAGAGACGCGCTCAATTGATCCCTGATAATGCAGACAGCGTCCCCCGGTATAACCAGGTTATCTCTCAAAAATGCAGGGATAAATTGAGATATTTTTCAAATAATCACAGTAAACCACAGATAGAGCACAAATAAAACACGAAAATAAAGCAAAAATATGGCACACGCACAAGAGTCGCTCTGAGTCGCACACGAATAATCGTTTGGCTAGCACAGCTAGGATCGCTATCGAAAATGCCTTGAAATCCTCGGTAAAACCGACTATTTCAAGGCAGGCTGTAGTACCCCTGGCGAACCGAACGAACGGAACGGATACGCTATAGCGTATCCTTATAGTATCCGCATCGTATCCTCTCCGTATCATGCAAGAAAAACTCATTAAAAAAGAAAGATTAACATTTCACTTGTTGAAATTCGGATTCTACGTGAAATTTCGCGTTAAAAGGTCACGGAGTAATCGCAATAGTTTTTCTTGCAACATTAAACACTTTCAAAAAATATAATACTTATCGATAATGTGGGCTGAAGGCGACTTCAAACGCATCGACGACGGATAACGCCTATTAACGTCATCGATAAGTATTATATTTTTTAAATATTTTTAATGTTGCAAGAAAAACTATTGCGATTACTCCGTGACCTTTAAACGAAAAATTTCACGTAGAATCCGAATTTCAACAAGTGAAATGTTCATCTTCCTTTTTAATGAGTTTTTCTTACATGATACGGAGAGGATACGATGTGGATACTGTGAGTATACGCTGTAGCGTATCCGCCCATGCTTACGTAAGAACGTTCGCGTGGGAGTTTTCAGATCTGCACTTTAGCGGTTCTCCTATGGGATGCTACTTTTCGAGAGCATCACAGAGGAGAAAATACTATTGCCTATATTTAAGGACCCCTTGTAACTCGGGGGTTACAATATATAGAGTAGAGCTCGATAATGTATTCACCTCGCGCTACGCGCTCAGACACATTTGCCTGACGCTTTAAGCTCTGTTCGTCTAGGTTTTCGCACTTTGTGTGCTCGCTGTTGCGCGCTTCGCGAGCTAATACTCTCTAAGTAAGCTTCATCGTTATCACCTGCTTTTGGTTTAATTATGTCAGTTCACATAAAAAGAAGAACTAATTTACTTAAGGTTCTATCGACCTTAATGAACACATTCTCATCGAGACACTTGCGCTTCGCGCTCGATATTTGGTTTAAAAATCACGTAAACCTCGCGTTCCACGCTCGTTTCTGTTCATCGTATAATAGAAACCCAAAAGCTTGAGCGCGCTTACGGCGCGCGTTTTTTTCGTCGCGCTTCGCAACGACCATATGTTATGTTCAATGTTCTTCAGATAAAAATGACTAAATATGTATTTGATTTAAAATGAAGAAGGAAATTCCTTCACTTCAGCGTATATTTCCGTATCTTTCTAATAAATCATTCAATCAGAAAGATTTTTTCCAACTATCTGAAAAGGGGAGAAAAAAAGTATCTAAGTCGTTTTTGGAACATATATATGATAAATTTTAAAATAATTATTGAAATGATTTGTGCTTTCGGTTTCAGGGAGTCTCAAAACGTTGACATTTGACAAAAACCGGGGGGGGATTCAAATTTTACACAAATCTAATACCTTCTCTGGATGAGAATGTAAAAATACAAATTTTCAATGGTAGTTATTTTATTGTTTTAATCGTTAGAAATAGTATTGAGAACACACAAAAAAATTAAATATTTTGAAAACCCACACACAAGGTAAAAAAGAAATTAAATAAGCAAAGTTTTGATGAGAATGTGCCCACTTATCGGGCAGATTTTTTCACTGTTAATGTTATTTTCTACGAATATAACAAAAACTACACATCCTATCAAAAAGTGACCCATAACAAATTTGTAGATCTTTTTTTATTGCACAATTTTTGTTGAACTGTCATTTGTCGTATCTTGCCTAGTTTGACCATAAAATTAAATTTTTGATTTTTTATTATTTTTTGTGTAATAAAATTCGAATTTTCGATTTTTTCAAAAAATTCAAAAAGTCGTTATGATAATCTTGTAGGGCGTGCAAAAAGAAACATTTTTCTTGTCTTGACGTTTTTTTGTATCGTGCGTTGTTTGGCTGAGAAAGTGAATTTTTGTTTCTCCTTTTGGATTTTGAAAATGCTGTTTTTGAGACCGACCTGAATCTCATAACAATAAAAGGGTCGTTCGTTCTGCATGATTTGACACGCTACGCTGTATCTGGCTATACTTTCGTATGCACTTTAAAGTCCTATTACTACTGCAAATATTAACCGATTTTTATGAATTTGATTGTCACTTTCTCGAAATTATATGAATAAACGAATTGTGCTAATTAAAGTTGAATCAAGCCGTGCTTTCAGAATTTCAGTTTTTGTGCATGGCCTGAATCTCATAACAATGAAAGTATTATTCGTTGCGGGTAATTCGACGCGCTCCGGGGTGTCTGCCTCGTGAGTTAGACAAGGGTCGATGGGCATGACGCGAAAATGCACACACAGCTAATATTGAGCTTCACTGCTATTCTTCTTTCCTTTTAGAAATATTATTAAACAAAATATTAATATTTTATCGAAAAACCGTCTCTGTCCAGCAAAACAAAACAATATTTAGATGACGTATGCAAAAAAAAACCAGACAAACATATTTAACCGTGCGGCTGAAAAATGGAATCCCGTTCTCAAACTCTAATAAATCCAGTTAAGACTAACCGCGCGAAGCAGGCATCTCCTGAGAGATAATCGCGATTTCAGAACAAGAAGGAATATTAACATCTAGGTTCCTCCAAAACCACAAGATCTGGCTGAAATTGCTCCCTTCGCGAGGATATCTCCGAAGAGTCTGACCTCTGAACCATCAGTTGTTCAATTGGCGAGAGCTTTGGATGACTCAAATCGAAGGCTAAAACCGACGATAGATGAAAAGACCAGAAGACGCTTGCATAAACTGAACAAGAAAAATTGGTGTGACGCAAGAAGGAGAATACAGATGCGGGAGGTATGGATCAGGGAGAATCCACATTTTTTTGCTGACCCATCGTGCCTCTTCAGCGATCTTCCTGTTTTTTTCAAAAATCCACCCAAGTATGACGAGGTAGAGACTTTTTGGAGAGAGGTATACAAGATCCCGAAAACACTGGAATTGAAAGAAAACACTGAAAATATCATCCGTTTCAAGGATCATTGCGACAAATTCTTAATATTTGAGGAGGAATATCCATCAATCGCTGTTGGGGACTTATCCAACCCAGAGAATTGCAGGCCAATGACTTGTTTGAACCTGCTAATTGACAGGTGCGTCTGCAAAGACGCAGCAGTCCACCAGCGCGCCCTGTCGATGGCTTGGATTGACTACCGGAAAGCTTTTGATTTAACCTCTCACGCGAGTGGGCCACATGGATAGTATGTGTTCTAGGTGATCAGCGTATGCATAACACGCTCTGAACGCTTCAAAGAGACTCCATCGCTGATATGTTATGTCCTCAATGCGGCTCTCAGGCATGCTCAGGTATGTATAGGTCTCTTCAGTTTCAAGGTGTCAAATAACATTCATATCCAAGAGCTTACATCAGCGCCCCTGGGAACGCCAGTAATTCCTCCTCGTTTTAGATGAATCTTTGCACACTTTTAAAATCCAAAATCCATACCAACTTCTCTTGTGTACCCCTCGACGACAATTAGAGCACGCTGAAGTTAACTTTCACTCGAAGCACAGATCTTCTCTTTTTCTGATTCTCGCTCTCTCATTACGTTATTGCACCCTTTGATGATAGCACATTGCGTCTCGCGAGTGCTCAGGAAGTGGATTTTCTATCTCCGGTAAGCCAGGATGTTTGGTAAAGATACTAATAAAGCCTTTATTTCATATAATAACGTATTTTTACTGCCTCAACCTGGTTTCAGCTTCCTCGAATTTCGAATCCTTCGTTGATTATCCCGATGTGCTAACGACTGCGCAGCAGATTCGCGCAATGAACGACCTCAAAGTGCTGGTGATTATAGGCCTATTGCCATACTCTGCTGTCTCTCTGATGTGTTGGAAAAAATCGTCTACAGTCAGATGATAGACTATGTGGAAGAAGAAAATATCCTAAATTCATGTCAATCTGGCTATAGGAAAGGATATAGTACGCAGACATTATTTCTCAGTGTCATTGATGACATTCGCTTGGGAATTGATAAGAGAATGGTGACAAGTATCGTTCTTTTTGATATTACCAAGGAAAAGACGTTATAAATTTCTGTTATTCTCTGATGATAATACAGATCCCTTGAAAAATTTGATATATACCACCTTGCAAAATAATGCGTGTATTTTCTGAAAAAAGTTTCTTCTCTCGATCTCTCTGGTAGCTTGATGGGAGCGAAAGGAGAAGATCTTTTTTCAGAAGAAAATGATAAAAAATAAGTTTAATAACAATTATTTATCCACCGAATTAGGAATTAAGCTGATCATAAATTAACGAAGGTATTGAACTCTTGCATAAGATTCATCTTCAATATAAAATGAGATGAACATATTACACCGTATCGGAAACAGCCGGGCTGGATGAATGTAGGAAGTAGGAGAAAAAATTTTCCAGGATCTCTTATGTATGTGGTATAAAAAACACAGCGTCCGCAATATCTTTATGATTTTGTTGAAAGAGTGACTGTTACTAATGGGGAAGTTAAACAACAAGAATGGTTTCGTGTTCCACAGAGTAGAACTGTAACTTTTCAGAAGTTATTTATTGTATCGACGACGACTTTGTGGAACATTCTACCTAAAGACATAGTTGATGCAGAGAAATTTTACTGCTTCAACAACAGAATTTCCAAATATCTGAAAGATATGGAAGATTAGTAATGTAGTCTTTGTAATGTATTAAGTATGTTCCTAATTTAATTGAAGATTGTCATATTTAGAGAGCATAGTTTACGGAAGTTGAGAAACGCAGAATGAAGTGTGAAATTCTGTGTGTATGTGAACATATGTATTTTTTACTGTTGCGTCCTTGGGAGTACAGCCCAGGACAAATAAAGTATCAATCAAACTTTCTATGCAAATTTATCAGCGTCATCCGATCACGTCTTATGAAGAATTTTAAATAGTGATCGCAAGTTTTGCAGTATTCAGTTTGAACTTGATTTAGGGTTACTGTGCGTACAATTATAATGTATGCCAAACTGGAAGTAATTCTGCATTCTCGAAATGCTGTATTTTAAATATTTGAGTTGATAATGGCCCTGGAATCTGGTTATTGAATCTATGGTATTCGTTTGCGGGCTGAAAATCACAGGAATTTATTCATTATAAATCTCAATATATGTAACTAAGTTAGAGCGGCCTTTGTTTTCAACTTTTTAAATTTCGTAGCTCTAGCCCACCAACATTGTTCGAATACCCAAAACAATTATCTCCTTAAAATTTAAGCCAAATCGGTTAACATAGGGAAAGGTCAGCTTTCAATTCAAGATTTAAGTTTGATGATGTCTTGCAAATAATTCCGTGTTTTAGTATCTTATTTAGAATTCATCAGAGAATAAGGACCAGTTATAACTTTTATAGATAAATGACTTACATGCACTCTTATGGGTCCCCAAAGTATACCCCATAGTTACAAATTTAAATTTTATGTAATACTGAGGTTTATTAACACTTGATAAATTTTTATAATTCTACATTAATGGGTAATTCAGCAGTACATAGTAATTTTCAACTATATTTAATTTGTTTAAAAAACTTTATTTTGTTTAGCAATTTAATTTTTTGAGTTAATCGCGAATAAATGTACTTTATAGACGTTATCAATTTCAAAATCAATGATGAGGGTAATATAATTTGCTTGAATAATTTCACAATTATTAAAAAAAAAAATTTGTCTGAGTATATAGTTTACCTAGCAAAAATCAGGAAAAACATTTTATTTCACTAAGCTCCAGACAGATTTTAATATTTCCAAGCAATATAGGGTGGTCCAATTGAACTGCAATTTTTTAGAACGCTATGTTTTTTTACATATATAAAATTTTATTTTATTGAAGAAATTTAAAAAAAATGGTGTAAAATATTTACATCTAACAAATTTATGTCGAATTTTCGATCTGGCGGCCTTGATCACGAACTATGGCTCTGAGTTGGTCGACAAATGAGTTGCACGCTGCACGAATGTGTTCCTGCGGGATCTTCATCCATTCACGAAGAAGGGCTTCCTTGAGCACATCAACACTCTGGTATTTTTTAGGGTTGACCAGAGCGTTGATGTGCTAAAGAAAGCCCTATTTCGTGAATGGATGAAGATCCCGCAGGAGCGCATTTATGCAGCGAATGATTCTATTGTCAACAAATCATTCGAAAATAATGTTGTATGATCTCTAATATTGTATTTTACAATCAAAAAAATAAATCGTGAATGAGAAAACAAAAAACTGAAATCTGACATTTGTAGTGAATGATTGATTCTCGCAAATTTTTGTTTGGAAAGTATGTCAAAAGTAGATTTTCTCTCAAAGTAAACATTAGATTAGGTTTTCTTGTACAAAAAAACCTGCTAAGACACATTTTGAAAAATGGAGAATGAACAGAGAATGAAATTGACATTTCTGCCAAAATGGAATTGTATGAAATATTCTGGTAATACTCGAATCGAAATTACAAAAAACTTTTTCACATATTCACCAAATGGAACATGCAATGGAGCTGGTCTATGGTAGGCCTAAGCCATGGTATGGGTGATTTCGCTCAAAGACCGTAACCTATATTGATAGATCCTTGTGAGTCTTAGTTTTCGACTAATTTTGAACAATATACTAAAACACTAGCAAGAACCACCCTAATCTACAAAAAGAAAACGTAGGCCACTTTTATATCGACGTATCATCATAACAGTTTTCAGCCGTAATACTTCAAACTAATGTAATTTTCTTCAAACAGAGTGCTCCATACTGTATGAGAAAAGATTCTAGTGAGCAACTTGTCGGAAATTCTCAGTTTGAAGGCTATAGTGTTGATTTGATTCATGACATATCTCGCATCTTGGGTTTCAATTATACCATTCACTTGGTTCAAGACAATCGCTATGGTTCATTGAACAAAGTAACAAAAGAGTGGGATGGAATGATAAAAGAACTTCTGGAGCAGAAAGCTGATCTAGCCATAGCTGACTTAACTATTACTTATGACCGAGAGCAAGCTGTCGATTTCACAATGCCGTTTATGAATTTAGGTAAGTTGATGAGCTCTAAATAAAGCCCATATTAGAACGTAACAAGTACGTTAACTTCAACAAGGTTACACGATTTAAGGAACTCCTCTAAACTAGGTAACATATTATCATTTCAAAATAAAAAAATTAAACTCATTTTACCAAACACATGAAAAACGAAAATTTCGTTTTAAAGTTCAACGCTATCTCCACAGTGAAATACAACTACACTTTCGGTAATTTTTGAAATTTGACCCTGGATTTCATATGCTGCTAGAAAAAATAGTCAAATGCAAATATATAAAGAAAAGTTGTGTTCAGGACAGTTACACTAGTAATTTATAAAATTAAGCTCAAGATTTATGAAGTTAACTATTTCTAAATCCTAAAAAATCCAAATAATATAACTTTTTAAATTAATTATTTTACATTAAGTACCATTTCTGATTATGTTCTATCAGATTTGAACTAAAGTTATGCTCATGAACATGGTTCCACCGTACAATTAGATACTTTCCTACCGTAAAGTGAGGGAAAGAAATGCGGCAGTAGTGAATGGGGTGCCTCTAAACCTTTCGAAGTTGGGACCTCGACGCTTTCGTTATTCGGAACTCATTCACCGTACCATTTCTGAGGTTTACCGATGCGCTTACGCGTTACGTTCCTTTTGACGAGGTCAACAAATTAGGCAAAGAGACGACCGGCATACGAGTAGCACCGAACCGGGGAAAAATAAGTAATTTATTTGATATGGGTCTAACACGCGCGTCGTCGAGAAACGACACGATGATATTGAGATATGTCTCGAGAGAGGCAAATGCATAGAAATTTGACCTTTCTGTACATGGGAACCGTACACGAAATGATTCATTTTCCGAGAGTGAGCCAGAAACTGTGACACACTTCATTTTGACACACATGACATATATTCGCTCACACATGCGTATGAATAAGATTAGCACCAATTATCCCGTTTAGTGGCGTTAGTTGTACTATTTCAGTCGTACTCATCTCGCTTAGACGCAAAAGCCGAGAAAGAGGTATCATCAGTATAGAAAAGCAGTGTGCATACCCGGTAAGAAGGTAACAATTTTATACCAGTTTGGTCCGGAATAACATTAAATGCACTTTATTGTATAAAACTCGTCTTATTTCAATCATTTTGATTGCGCACATGAAACTGAAGTCATGGTCGGAGTGTTGCTCCACTTGACAACAGTTATTTTTCATGGCGGAGAAGAACGCAGCCGGTCAAGAGTCAAGACGCCAAAATTCTTAAAGTATTTTGAAGAAAGTTCTGTGACAACAATTGTTTACATGAGTGCGCTTCTACGGATTACTAAGAATTCAGACAAAAATGTAATTAAGACGCATTGAAACACTTCAATGCATTCCAATCAACTCCTTCTTACCGGGTGAGTTTGGCAACACTCTCAGGAAGTGACTCGCCTTGTCCACGGTTGATATGCTGAAAAAGTGCAGTTTTCCATGCAAGTGTTATAAAAAAGTAGTTTTAACGGTTTAGGTTAATTTTGTGTCACATCTGCGCACTGTTACACATTCGTGCATTGACACACATCCGTGCCTGTAATAATTATTGACCCGAAGTTTCTTTCCGTAAAGGTGTGCCAACAAAATGAATTTTCCAAACAGTAAAAAGTTGGTTTTCCTTTATTTAAATTAAATAAATATTTTATTAATCAAAGGAAATACTTTTTCTAAATAATCTGATCTATAAAAAGTATTGAGGTTGAATTTAACTCCGAAATGAATTGGGCAGATGAAAGTCTTGATACGAAAAAATTTAAAAACTGGAAACACGAGAAACTAATTCCTACTCGTGTAAAATGCCCAATTCATATTGCCGGCTCTAGTTTAGAATAGGTTCGTGTTTTTTTTACTCTAGGTCTAAACTTACCTTTCAATAGGGGACGATACACGCACATGTTTTATTTAACAAAAATATACTCACGTCAAGAAAAGAACCGACATTGGGCATAAATTATGTTCGAAAATAAAGTAGATCGCGTGCATTTATATCACTTGCCAACTTTAGATGTTTCTTTCTCGAAAAGTGCTTTTTGGAAGTAGCAACTGCAATGATATCCATATTTTCTTATCTATGATAATCTTGCATGGCTACAGTTTACGCCGTAGCAATTGTTGCACAATGCCGCAGATCTTTGCCTCGCAACAAAATGAGTCTCAAAGCGGCTAGTCGATGAAAAAGGATATGGTAAAATTTGCACACAATGTTCTTTATTTTACTTGCTCTGAGAATTTATGAGAACGTAAAATTTTGCAGTTGAAAGAAAATGATTTTTGTAACTGAAATCTTTATAGTAACTTGAACTTAAACTCAAATTCAAATTAGATATTTAAATATTCCATTCTTGGCCAATATACCTGGTGTCACCTATTTTGCACTCATTTTTTCATATTTCAGGTATCAGCATACTCTACCGGAAGCCTATCAAGCAACCGCCAAACCTTTTTTCCTTTCTGAGCCCCTTGAGTCTTGACGTCTGGATTTATATGGCAACCGCTTATCTTGGCGTCTCAGTTCTTCTTTTCATACTGGCTAGGCAAGTACGACATTTCTCTTATATTTCGTTGATATCAATTCGTTCTTTCGAGAATATTTTTCATTATTATCTGGATGTAACAGTCTACAAACATTTTTGTTATTGATATACAAAGAAAACTTTTTTTTCAATCATTTAACTCGCAAGACAAGTTCCTACTGCATTGAAGAATTCTTTGAATTGGCCGTAAAAATCCTCACACAATAGATTCAGGCAGTAGCGAAAGTTTTAATTGTGCTTAAGTCTCTTTCTTCAATCTCATAAAGAGGGAATGTTTTTGTATAACGTAATATTGAAAACATTATTTTGATATAAAAATTGTTTATAAATAATTTTCTTTCTTTAGAAGCAACTAAATAACAGTGAAAAATGTAGGGCAACCGTGAAAAAAGACTGAAGATTGGTGCCCTAATTCACTGCTCTGGGATTGGCTAAAGCGGAAATAGGTTGGATATAGTTAATTGAGGTTGGCCGAAGTGATTCAGCCAGTGCGCACCATATTGCGGAAGAAAAAGGCAGTACCGAGTACGGATTCATCTAGTCCCGATATTTAATAATCGTGTATTTTTCTTTTCCAGTTCGCGGGTGTTTTTGAACTTTTTCGCGATGAGGATGTAATAAAAAAATTGTGCGTAGCAGGCGCGAAACGCAAATTTCGTTCGCATCACTCGCCTTCTTGTTCCGGCACTTTGACTCGACTCTGGCTCAAGTTGCGAACTTCACACTCACAAAATCAGCCTTGTTTCACACTTGCTACACAAATAAATATTTTATAATATGAGCATCGGTATCAGTATTTGCTCTCGTAATGCTGACAATTTTATATGATTATTAAAAAAAAATGAAATCAATTTTCCTCTTTTAGGACGGTTGCCGATCCGAGTTTGTGTTTTTCGTTTCGACGCATAGCTTTTTCTGTTTCTTCAGAGGGTTTATAAGGGGATAATTGAATGTAAACTTCTGAAAAGACTTTTGTTTTAATTGTTAGAAAAAACTATTTTATAAACATTATAATCGGTTACGATGAAACCTAGAACACGACATTCGTGTTAATTAAAGAGGCTTCGGAGTTGAGTTGATCAGAGGCTTTTAGACATGTATCTATAAATTCTACTATAAAAAATATGATATTTATAACTAAATTCTTGTATGTATTGTATTTGAGAAGGAATATGTCGCGTTCTAAAGAAAAAGTTAATTTTTTTGTTGGTTTCATAACCCGCATAGTTGAGCTGCCTTTTTATAGGAAATAGTTGAGTGGCTTTCCCGAATTAGTTGAGCGGCTTCTCCGTCATTATCCTACGACGCGGGCTAAAAGTTCAGAAGCTAGAAATGATGTACGAGGACTTAGAATTAAATCTCCGCCACAGTGGGCTTTTGAAAATAATTCTTTGGATCGGCTTGACCGCTAATGTTCCTACACTTAATTTTTTTCCCATTTTTTTCGAATAAGCCTTTCATATTTTTTTATACAACATGGGGATTTCTTCTTATTGCACATTAATGCAACCCTCTCTCTCTCTCTCCTGGTGAATTCTCTCTGCATGAACAAGGCTTTTAGGTTCAACCCCCCCCCCCCTCTTCAGCCCACACCACTCTTCGAGGACGCTAAGCTAGACGGAGAGCGAGGGAGAGGAACCAGATCCACAAGATTTGTATAAGTTCTATTTCAGGGCGGTCTATAATACACCAGGCTTCAGCCGACGAGTTTTCAGACTCCTAGGCTTAAGTACTAGAAGGGGAACCATACAAATATAGAAAAATATTGCGCCGTATTTGCTGACTAACATTTCCCGGCTGTAGCCAGGACACAGCTATAGGATATCATTCTCTTCGCTGTGAGAATATATCTTATCTGCAATGATAACTGTAAGGCATTTGTAAATTAGCCTCTAAGGCAACATATGCGTAGTACGTTTCAAATTTTCGATTTTGGTGCCTTCCTATACTACTTTTCTTGTACCGGCGCAGTCTAGCAGTAAAAACATTAAGTCTCTGTCCTTGGGAGTATATTTTCATCCAATATTGCTGGTATCAATGTCTCGATGTACTTTCTGGTTCTATTTCCTTGTTTATATTGAGCCAGTCGACACAATTTGCACCTTACTTTGTTGACATCCATATTCAACCTGATTTTCCATGGTAGATCTCGATCCCTTGCTGGGGCAAAGGCTGCATTTGTAGGCTTAGTTCTGCGGTCCAACGTTGTAATAGCTGCGACAGCTGCACTATACACAGGAGTTTGCACCTCTAACGCAGTTAGTGTTGCGGCTAAATGCCTAGGTGAAACCTTGCTGTTTCGGATTCTATTAGTACACGCAGATCCTTTGTGATGTGGACTCGATGCTTGACATCCATTACCCCCAGCATATGTGCCTTCAGCTTCAATCAGGTCTTCGTTGTCCATATCTTCAAGAGGAAGTTCATCAATAGGAAGCTGCTGTTCCACTCCCATTTTGATTAAAGCTATTTTAACAGCCGAATGCAATCTGTTTACAGATAGTGAGCGCTCTCGGTCAGCTAAATCTGCTAATTTGTTCTTGTGGCTAGCTCTGGGTACCTAAGTAAGAAGATTCGATGGTGTTTTCTCCTCACATTTTGCCCCATTTTTTCAGCGAAAATATAATGGCGCATAACATCTCTGTTCGCATGGTATGTCCGTTTTATTCGCCTTGTTGGATGCTGAGCCTCCGCTTCTACTGTTTCATGATCAGGTTGAGCAGGAACATCAATTGTCGCTGCTTCATCGTGCGATGCAGCTTCCTTCAACTGATTCCTCGATCTTCTAAGATAAGAAGATTAACCCTGATGTCCTGCACATTAGCGATAAGTTGTATTACTGAAACTTCCTGTATGTTATGACACTTTGCAGAAAACTCCGTCCTGCAGTTGTATCCCTTTTCGCTTTTGGTTTCAACATTTACAGTTTCATAAAAGATGCGCACCAATTTCTCTTCTATTATGGTATCCCACTTGATGTTCTCTCACGTTATTTCTATTGAGATGGTTAACTGCAAATTACTAATACTAGCCAGATCATCCTCTCAGCAGGCACAGTTGATGTTTCACTGTTTACGAAGCATTTAAAAATATTAAAAATAGTCTTCATGTCATAAATGGTGTTTAGTGATCCTCTTATTACCTTCCCTCTTCGTTCTCTGTTTGTCTGGCATGGAAAACCCTGTTTGTAGCAATGCCACAACCATCCTAGCTGTGAAAATCATGAGAGGAAAGCTCCAAGCCCTTCCGCAACGCCAATGCGAGAACATTTTCGGTAGAGTTATTATTATTGTATATATATATATATATATATATATATATATATATATATATATATATATATATATACCACCCATCTCACGGTTGTGAGACGTGGCCATAGGTGTGATTTACCGCGGTGCTACTGGGGGCTATTGACGGATGGCAGTTGCTCTTAGTGGGACCCTGCGGTGGTTGTTTAACTTTTTTTTCAAATTATATATATATATATATATGTATATATATATTAGGGTGGTTCAAAAAAATCGACTCTTTTTTTTCAAAACCCCCACTTAAAAACTTCTGGAAAGTTGTAAAAAGACGCCTGTGAAAAACAGAGCTCTTGATATTAATATTTAGAGGTCGCTCATCGCGAATTTCTATTTCCCATCTAAATAGCATGTGAAATTTTTTTTTTAATTTGGAATTTTGTAACTCTTCAATGGTTTGAAAAATTGCTAAGCCCATACTATATTCTTGTAGGGAATTTGACGCCCTACAACAAAGGTCTCTTATGATTTTTTCATAAATTCCCTCCTTCAAACGTTATTTAAGGTTAAAGTTGAACACATAATAAATTTATCATTTTTTTCCTTAATTTTTGGAAAAAATTTGAAATTTATCACTATTTATCGTAATATTTTTTTTGGAAATTTTATAGTTTATAATTTTCTTCGAAAAAAAGATCCTTTATGAATTTTTAAATCGAAAAGCTCAGTATCTTTATGTATTACCTGCTTATTTATTATTAAAATAGTAGTTTTCATCTATTAAGTATCAAGATAATTCAGATACTTAATACACAACTTGTAGAAGATATTGAAGTTGGTCCTCGTTTATTGTTAAGCAGTTATTGTATTCATCAATTAATGCAATACCGCGTTTTGCAACATCATTTACTACCGCAAGGTCTTTAAAAATTCTGCGTTTTCTCGGTAACAACAATAAAAGACAAATTTGCAAACAATGTTAAACTTGATAATGTGATGATTTGAGTTAGATTAATGTTTTTTAGAGAAAATTTGAAACTATAAAATATCCGAATGAACTATTACGATAATGAGTAATGAAGGAGTAAATTGATGAAAAAATCATAAGAGACCTTTTTTGTAGAGCGTCGAATTCCCTACAAGAATATGGTATGGGCCTAGCAATTCATCAAGCTATTCAAGAGTTACAAAATTCCAAATTAAAAAAAAAAAATCACATGCTATTTAAATGGGAAATAGAAATTCGCGATGAGCGACCTCTAAATATTGATATTAAGAGCTCTGCTTTTCACAGGCGTCTTTTTACACCTTTCTGGAAGTTTTTAAGTGGGGGTTTAAAAAAAAATAGTCGATTTTTTTGATCCACCCTAATATATATATATATATATATATATATATATATATATATATATACTTGATTTATGTACGTAAAAATTTTGGTGTTTATGGTGCGGTTTTTGAAGTGAAAACGCACAGAATTGCGTTTAAGTGTAAAGCGCGCGAATAGTGTTTTGGTGGCGTCCCTGTAAATTCATATTAGCGTGGAATTTTTCATTTTGTCAGTCCGGAAAATGTTCGTGCGAGCTCGCAGATACTCGGCAGCGAAAAGGGACAGTAGAGCGGGTCGAATAATTCGCCGTCTTTCAGAACCTTGTTTGGCGGGTTCTACGGTCACACAAATTGATGTGAATATTCGGATTCGTACTAAGAACCATCCCAAATATTATTTCCAACATGTTTTTTCTCGGTGACAGGTCAGATAGATTTTTTTTCTTGCGCGGAAAATTTGACAGCTCAAGGTGCAAATACGGTACCTTGCGGTGCTCGGTATAGTGTTGTGGACAGTATGGATTTTTGTTCTCCCTTTTCAAAAAGGAAGTTTTTTAATATTTTGAATAATAATTACTAGCTTCTGCATCCTGGCTTTTGAATGCTTTTGAATCCTCATTTCGTTAATAATACGAGTACACGGACAGTAGTCGTGGACAGTAGGGTGGGCCGAATCACACGAAATTTTCCGAATCGAATCGTAATGGCGCGTTGTAAGTTGCTACTCGTCGCCCTGATTGCAATGAATTTTTTTTTAATCGGACCATATCTTTCGGTCGTGGTACTTAAAAACGTGATGTATTAGAGTCAGCCTTAGTAGTAAAAGTCGGCATTAATTGTCTAGACTTTAGCTTGGATCGGATGAAACCATCCCTGTTCTCCGCACCACACACAGTGGCGGCTGCCTCTCTGACTGGTTTCACAGTCCTCTCTACTATCTGTGTGTGGTTTGGAAAGGGGAATGTTTCTGGAGGTATTTTAGGGATTTCTTTCTTGGCAGTGAAGTCACTAATGCAATCTTCATGGTACTCTTCAGGGAGAATAGGAGGACAGGCAAGTTTAACTGCACTCCAGTCAATCATTTCCGTGTAGTCTGTAGCTTTGAAATTATTTTTTTGTGGTACTTTGAATTGTCTTATAGTTTTGTGGTTATCTGTCATTGTTGCTTTCAGGATACGTCTCCACCCAAGTTCTTTGATACCATCTCAAGGATCCGTGATCATTGCAACCAGCAGATTTTCTGGATGGGAAAAATATCCATTGGTTTGGATGGCAGTATCAACAACACGCCTGAGATGTTCTGGTAAGTAACTCGACAGCTGAATTGCTTTATACAAATGCTTAGGTCCATCTTCAAGAAGTGGGTTTGTCTTAATAGTGAACCACAATGGTGCATGAACTTTCAGTATGAAAGTTGTAATGTGGATTAGCTCTGCAGAAGGTTTTTTAGAAGATATCAAAAGTCAAAGATACCTATTAGCAGTAGTCAGCCAACGAGAGTGATTCAGAGGCCCTGGTTCACGATTCGCAAGATCTGGATGACAGGTGCAAGAGCTGATAGCTTTACAGATCTCAAACAAGTACTGTCGGTCTTTACTAAGAATTTTGGTGTCGGTTTCAGGAAGATTGCACTCAATTTTCTGGAAGGATACCACAGGCAATTTTTCACAATGTTTTAGAATCTTGCCAATAGTTCCTGAAAAGTACTTCTAACGGCACCCCCTTTCCAGCCAGTATTAGTATTCATACCATCACTTCCAACGATGCGAACGTCAGATAGGTCGATACCTTTAGCATTAGCTTCATCAATGATACTAGAGGCAATATCCTTGGCAGTTTTTGAAATAGTTATAGCGTGAAAGAGATAGACGGAGCCTGGTTCCTCAATTACTGAAATGTGCTCCTCTTTTGTAAGCTTTCTATACTTTTTAAAGCCTTTTGTCTGAATTACAAGAGTGTCATCTGAGCGCTCATCGAAGTATAGGCCTCTAGGATTTACGTCAGCTTTCTCTAACTGCTCATTCTTTAAGTTACTTCGAACTAGAGACTTTGCCCGTTTTATTTTATTCTTGTCAATAACCTGTGCTTTGTTTGTTTCAGATATTACGCCCAAGGCGGAGAGAATACTGGAGCAGTATTGGCAAGCACTGTTCTCATTTGAGTTCCAGAGGGTGATCTGAACTTAATATGAAATTGTGTGTCCTTCTTTTCGTGAACTTTATCTGTCTCTTCTGTTCCAGAATCTGAGGTAATGTTGGCTGTAGTATTAGAAGAACTAGCATTTGTTTTGATTTTCTTGCCAGCCTCTTTTTAATCTTTACACTCTCCTTTTGGCCAACTGTTCCTATCTTGCCAATTATGTTTTGCCGCTGTGCGTAAAGACATTTTCTCTCTATCACAGTAACTTTCCTGTTTACAGGGCAAGAACAGTCGATTGCAACCAGCTGATTACAGGTATATTTATCTATTGTTTTGTGGCAATCACACTGAAGGTGCATTTTGCACTTGCAGGAACATACGTCAAATAAAGTTTTTTGACAGTCAGAAATGTATTGTGTGTACTCCTTTTGTTCCTCCAGGTATTTTTTGTGCCTGTTTAATTTTTTACGGGTGTAGTAATACTTATTGTGAAGAGTTTTGATAAGTTGTATAATTCTCGTGCGAAAGACCCTTGGCAAAGATGCCTTAGTGTAAATGGACTCTATATCATCAGCAACGACATGAGCTATTGCAGAGAAGCTGACATACTGTTTTGTACTGGCCGAAGCCAGGGCTAAAGAATATCTAACATGATGGCAGCGTAGCAAAACATCAGCTTGTGAAGGAAGAATCTGTTTGTTCAGACTTTTAGGCGGTCCAAATAAAATACAATGCAATTTTTGACCGAGCGTCATCGACGTCATTGTCAATCAAACTCCTTTTGTAATCAACACTAAAATGCGACTCGTCACCGTCACCCCTCGAGAAAACAGCCCCACTCGCTTTCGACACATCTCGACTTGTCTGGCTAGCACGTTGCGCGCAGCGGTAAAACAAATTCCTAGAACCGGCTGCCGCCCACCCAGATTGGCCATTGACTAACCCTCGCTGAGACTCACCTTCCCCCTCCGCTCCCATCATATTGTGGCTGGTGTACATTTACGTAAGACTGTTCTAAATATGATATATTTTAAGGCTTTCAACGCATTAGCCCACCGCACCAGCACACTTCACACGAGGAAAACAACGACCGTCAAATGGCTCTTTTTACGATACTTTCCCCTCCCCCTCCACCCTACAGGAGAGAGGGATGGAAGGAGGAATGTTTTTTTCAGTCAAAGAATATTTAGAAGAGGTCACATGCCGATTTTGAACGAAATCCGATGGCTATAACTTACTAAGAAAAAATCACAAGACGTGTTCAATTTTTAACGATTTTTCGAAACTTTGAACGCGATGTGCGACCGGAAGATATGGTCCGATTTAAAAATAAAATTCATTGCGACCAGGGCGACGAGTAGCAACTTTTCCGCGCTATTACGATTCGATTCGGAAACTTCAGTGTAATTCGGCCCACCCTAGTGGACAGGGCTATCAGATACATTCGAAGGTTTGTAGGTGAAGCTAGATGGACCGAAGTCGACGAAGATACGTCAAAGTAGGTAGCTTTTCAGTCAGGGAAGCGTAGAATTTCCCTAGAGCAGGGGTCTCCATAATCCAGAAGTGCAACCTGACCCAGAATCGACTGGCCATTTTCAGGATCTACCAGTTTTTTTCGATGGAAAACTGAGGGAAAATGTATGACCCCTTCAAAGAAAATATTGGTTAGAAAAGTTTGGTTCATAAACCTCAACTTCGAGGGCCCCATTTTTTCTGTTGGGTGAGAAGCAAAACTCTTCGAGGCACTTCGACTCAGGGAAAGGATGGGGATCCTTCTTGACAGTTCTATATCACGGCTGAGTAGATCCGATCTATTGGCCCGGGATCGTTAGTAGATACAGGATCTTCCCTTGGGGACCCCTGCCCTAGAGCCATCGATGGCGAACGACGAGACTTTCGCTAACACAGATGGAATTGAACAACTAGCAGTTAGGCGAAGAATATCCTTACCAGTCTTAGGCCACCAGCAATGCCCAATTTTAGTGCCTAGGTGAACACCTTCGGAAGCCAGCGAGGGGCAGGATAGGGTCCAGGTATCCACATTCACCTCTACCTTGACGATTAAAAATAATACGAGTAAGGCATCTGTGAGCAGGTTTACAGCCACTAGGTCGTAAGTCAATCAAATTCCGCAGGTTAATTCGAGCAGCGCCGATTCAATATATGAACGATTTAATATATGAGTGCGGCGGTTTATTTGTCAGAGACAAATTTGTCTGTACACGTAAGGAATATGCCAAACCGAGTAAATTCACAAAATAATCACTTAATTTAGACAAATGTCGATTTGATAGGAATGGCGGGGACAGGCGCAACTTAGTTCGGGATAGACCCCCACCCCTCTTCTCAACGCCATTTGGTAACATAGAAGGGGCGGTAGATTATGGATACTCAGGGGGAGTACAAACTGGAGGAGGTGTGCAATACCTGAATAGTCCTTAAGCAGCGCATAATATAGGTCGGTCAGCCTATGGGTATAATTACTCACAGGCTGACCCAAACTTTTCGCTGGCAATTTCGCCGATTAGGACAGGCCATTTAGCGAGTGAGGCATATCCGCAATATGGTTATCCAATGAGTTTTCAAAATTCCAACCATCCGGTAGAAGGTTATGGCCCACATACTGGGGCTTTACATGATGAAACGCGGGACGGAACGTATGCCAGCTTACAGAATTTACAATCGCAGAGACATAGTCATTTGAATCTATTTTTTCATGGGGCCAACCAAGTAACTACATAATAAAAACTTAGGTACAATGCCGAGCGATCAAACCCGCTTCTGCAGGGAGAGATATACAGATGAACTAAATGATGATTATAGGCAAAAACATTCACGGTACATGCCACATAGTAGGGGCGTAAATCAGCAGTACAGTAGGTACGTGGATCAGCCGTACAGTAGGGGTGTAGTTTGGACGTCCAATAGGGGTACAGGTAAACCGTACCGAAGAGGTGGCAAAAGCCTATAACAAATAGCGAGACAATGGAATGTTACTTTTACCGGTCAGGGCGAAACAAGTGTTATTACATTTTTGAATGGGTTCAAAGAGGTTAGGGCCGTTGATTCTTTAAATCAACAGGAAGTTTTATTGGCTATGCCTTTTCTTCTCGACGGAATTGCGCTGTTCTGGTTTAGACATAACAGATGTCGGTGGAGATCTTGGTCACAATTCAAGTACGATTTCTGTACAAGGTTTGGTGGGCTTGTACCGTTTGTACCCGCGTATTATGTCTCTCGAATAACAATTAAACAGGGCCGACCGTAATATGCGATACCAAAATAGGTGGGCGATTAGGCGCCGCGATTTCGGTTCATATAACGAGTTGGCAGCCTTTGCGCAGAATTACGAACGGTCAGCCACTAGAGGAGACGAGGACACGTCACCGCTAAGACCGGAAGACTCTTTTCTTCTGGAATATGCTTATCGGATAAGTAGGCACAGAACGACCAAGAACAGTAAAAAGAAACGGAACGAAATTTCAGTGGCGGCTATTGCTACTAACGAACCAAGAAATGACTCCGGTGTTGAGCATTTAAAAAAGCAAATAAAATATATAGAATCCTAATTAAAAAACGATAGTGATAAGAAGCATATGGCGGCGTTTAACCAATTGTTGGAATAATAGCAATAGCAATACTCGACTAGGAAGGATGAGTGAAAATATCAAATGTTTTCACTGCCTAAAGTGAGGCCATGTATTCCGTTTCTGTAAGGAAAAGAAACGTCTGTTCTGTTTTAGTTGCGAGGCTCACGGTGTTGTAAAAAGAGAAAGCCCAAATGCAAGGCTAACGAAAACGAGGTGGGAAGGAAGAGTCAAGACCCCTAGTTCATCCCGAGTCAAATAAGGGCACACTTAAAGTAAGTATAGAAACTGCGTCTGCTCCAATATAATTAATTAGGATAATAGCCCCGTCTTTCTCTGAAACTTACTATAATTTATTTATTCAGGATGGGCAATTCATTCAGAAAAGCAAAGTTTCGAGCTTGGACCGCATACTCGGGGTAAATACGAAGACCGAGAAACCGGATGAAATTATTAGTCTGGATCACCCACCAGATTTTGAGTCAAATCGGTCGAAATTACCCCCGGTGGTATTTCATGGGAAGGGGGGAGATATTGCTGGCTGTCGTAGAGACATATACTCCTTAGAAATGGAAGAAGAGGAGGCAGCTCCGGACGGCATCCTGGCAATCTTTCCGGCCGCCGAAAAAATTCCGTTGTACGGCGAGATTGAATTAGTGAAAAAGGCTACCCGAATGTTCATACAAATTAGAATTTGATCGGAAGAACTCACAGCGCTTATTGATGGTCGGTCATATCGATCGTTTTTGAAAGAGGCTTTGGGTAAGCGGCTAATGACCAAAGTAAGGCGTGAGAAGATTGACCCAAAAACAAAGACATCACATCTGATTGCATTTTGGTGTGAGATTTCATGCGAAAAATCGGCCTCAACCAAGATGGCTTTATAGATTCGTGGTATCTGTCAAGGCATCCGGGCGTGGAACACATCGTCCATTATGGTAACGGGGGCATAGTGGCGATGGGTGCAGAAGAAATCGCGGACACGAAATTTATTACGATACAGTCCAGTTGTCGAAAGCTGAAGAAGCGCAACTCAAAGAATTTTTATCAGATGCAATATCCTCCGAAGCACAGAAAATTGGGAGAACAACTCTCAACAAACATAAAATCAAATTCCAGGGACATCGACCGTCAAACAGAGTGGACCGCCTCTCAACAGCAGACTTTATCGAGCAGTCGAACTCAGATTGGTTAAGCCATGTGGTTATGGTCAAAAGGCCCAACAGAGCTTATCGTATGTGTGTCGACTATCGAAAAGTTAACAATGTTTCCAAGGGTGACGCATATCCGCTCCCGTTCTTGAAAGATAATTTAGAAAAATCAAGATCGGCTCATTACATTTTAAAAATCAAGTTGAGTTTAGCGTACCATCAGGTTTCGTTAGAGAATGATAGTCGTTCGATAACGGCTTTTTCAGTACCGGCACGGGGCGTTTTTCAGTATAAAATAATTTACATAGTATTGGAAAGTTTTGAAGAACATCTGTACTGGCTGAAGAAGGTTCTGGATAATATCTATGGCGCTGGGTTAACAATCAGACCCGAAAAAAGCGTGTTTTGCAGATCCGAAGTCCGCTATCTTGGGTATCGCGTTAATGAGCGGGGGTTTCAACCAGATGCTGAGCGCGTTTCCTGAAGCGCATTTTCCCTAAGCTTTTGTGAAAGGATCGCGGTTAGGAGTGGGCTGGTGAGCAAGAGGCAGCGTTTGCACGTCTTAGCATGTTCTGATTTTGAGGTTCCGTTTATTCTACAGACAGACGTCGGTAGTTACGATCTTGGTACAGCTTTCACGCAGCTGAGAACCAAATAATGAATCTTTGAAAATTGATTTCCCTGAATACAATTTTTTATTTGTTGCTAGAAAAAAAATTATTTTTACCGTAAAATTTGAAAATAAAAATTTCTTGATATAAGGAAAAATTAAATAAATTTTAAATATAATAAATTCAATTTGAAATAACCGAGTGATCTCGTCTCTCCACAAGCTTCGAAATAAGTAAAAAAGTCGACAAAGAAACTTATTAGAAAAAATTTTTTTTTTCGAAACGTAGAATAATAAAAGAATCCCTTTTTTTATTTTTCGATTCCAAATAATTACCTTGTCGTGCAATGCCAAGAAAAGCGCGCCATCGGCAATTAGAGAGCACAATAAAGGTTTAGGCCTTGAAACTTAATTTTCCTATAAATTACGCGAAACATAACGGAACTTCAAAAACAAATTTCTCGTCCTTCTGGGAATGAAATTTGATCTCACACTCAGAACTTAGGAAATTCAAAATGGCGTTTATAGAATTAGCGGAAACAGCAAATACTTATACGGAATTGAAGAAAATAATCGCAAAAGTAGACAACGCGGATATAACATACATATGTCACAACAGATGTTAAAATCGACGATGAAATTAGGCGACTACCTTTGGGCTTAGGCGCATTCGGGCCGGCCTGCTACTCAGGCATTTCGGACCCAGTCACACTGGCCATAGGGACAGTAACGACAAACCCCAGTGTGACAACCTCCGCCAAATTGATAAAGAGAATCACCCAGACAACGACAACCTCCACAACGACTTTCATAACGTTAGAGCGATTCTGACCCCGAGAATTAGACCGTCGGCATTTGCATCTCGACTCGAAGCCCCAAATCTTCTATTAAACTGTGAAAATTTCTTTGTTAATTCAACACTGTTCTCAGCACCCAATCGGCGGGACTTACCGACACAACATAGGCGCAACATGTTAGATTTGCCAACAATTAACGAGAATACGAAACCATGTCCAATAATTTGCGACTCCGACGAAACAACCCGAAGAAAGATCTCCTTAGGCGCGACACCAAAGAAACTAATTTACAGGCGAAGGTTGAGCTATTATTCCAAAATCGGGTCGAATACCGATACCGATTCAGATAGCAAACTGCAAAATTACAAGAGAGAACGAAGCTTTGGTCGTTATTCAACTTATATCCAACAAAGTACAAACCAACCTCCATCTTGCCTAAAACGAACTAAAGGGGATCAGAATAGTTTAGTGAAGGAAATATGGTTGGACTTAAAAGAAAAAAGAAGCTCACTTCTTGATAAAACTAACTATCTGCGGAGAAGTAGCGTTGGCTTCAACATGGATTCCGGAAGGGAAAGGTTGTCCAAAAGGGACAGAATGCATAGCATCACATCATCTACTACACGCAGACAGGGAAACAGAGACTTAGTTAAACTTATTTTAAGTTAGAAAATTCTATTTGACGGTAGCAATAAACTTGGTTCCGATGGCTTTCTGACCAAAATAGCAAACCGTAGAAAGTTGACTCAGGTAAAAGATTCTTATAGCAATGCCGGTATTGATGGAAGGAACAGCGCAAAAATGGTTCAGAAACCACGAACAAGAGTTTCATAACTGGCGAAAATTCCAGAAAGAATTCCGATCCTACTTCGGCGATGATGGTTTCAAAAGACAGGTTAAAGAACAACTTCAAGCTAGGACACAAGCTACACGCTTAACGAACGTTTTTTTTTTTTTTTGATAAGTTTGTGACATGATAAATGTATAACATGTATGATAACACGGAACTTAATTATGATTAATAATCTCAGCAGTATCTTAGGTAGTACTAACAATCCAGGCAAATTCGGACTATTTCACTCTTTCTTTTTTACAGGCATCACGGCTTATGTTCGGTTCATATTATCCATTACTACATTACAGAGCAACCAGCGGTACTTCACTACGCCCGCTGGTTGTCTCATAAATAACTTCGATACATACTCGATATTCAATTGATAGCTTATTAACACTCATTCGAGTTGCCGATCCGATTATTTGCACAAACCTCGTGCCGGATGAGCGGTATAATTTTCTCTGGCTCTCTATGGATCTAAAATTTTGACTGCCGCCTTCTCTGAATGTCGCAACAATAGCCTGCACAGCCGTTAGCGTAGCGAGATCTTGCAGACGGACACATTTCTCTTCCTTGATCGTTTCTCTACCCCCTTTACTCTCCCACACCCCTAAAGTGCGCCTAGCCGGCAGCGTCGTACGACAGCGAGCCACGGAAGACGTCGCTTAGGGCTAGAACAGGGGAAAAATATTGAACTCAATTTCGCTGAGATTGTCGAAATAGTTGCAAAAAAACTTGAAAACATTCATAACAAAGCTTCTATTCCGACAGTTTCCCATACAAGAATTGTACAAGTAGTAAAGGCATATCATAATAAATACATCACTATGAAGAGGTGGTATCTCAATGTCAAGAAGAGGACCACAGGAATGCAGGAGAGAAAGGACACATTTGTTCTTTCTGTACAAACAAGACTCATTGA
This sequence comes from Andricus curvator, assembly GCA_932195095.1. Classification (NCBI taxonomy): domain Eukaryota; kingdom Metazoa; phylum Arthropoda; class Insecta; order Hymenoptera; family Cynipidae; genus Andricus; species Andricus curvator. Next base: position 45,355 of record CAKNYM010043612.1, on the reverse strand, counting down.
CATTGCTTTTTGTAAGTGCGCTACATTTGTTTCCTGAATTTGTCCAAAGGAGGAGAAGGTTTCTTTGATCGAACAACCATTTCTCCTGTACAAAGAAATTAATAGCATTGTTCGCATTGGAACAGTAGACCTTCCTGAAACAAACAACATTTTAAAAAGGGCTGAACGCAGAACACAAATAATAAGCAGGAAATAACAACCTACCCTCACAGGAGCAGTTCCATCCTTTTTCAAGTTAGCTGCACCAGGTACAGACGACGATACTTCTGACATTTCTGATGGTGAAACTCAAGTAGCAGAGTTTCGTCGTCATAGAAGACTTGCACGTGCAAAAACTGAAACCAAACAAAATACGTTGAAATTAGAACAGACTGCCTTAGCAGCTCAGAGGTTTGGGGTCAGTAACACGGCAGCAGACCTCATTGTCTCGTCTGCTTTTTTTGGATCCAAAAAAAGCAGGATTGATAACAGAGGACAAGGCTCGCATTGTCAGCGACAGATGTAAGATTAGGCGGGCAAAAAAAGTGTTGGGAATGAACTGCAAAGAACGCAACGTGTTGACTCTCTCTATGGACTATATTTTAACGAGCATAAGGTCAAAACAATCGCACAAGTAAAGAAAGGTGCAAAATACTACCGTAGGATTATGAAAGAAGTGCATATTTCTCTTGTGGCGGAGCCTGGTTCGCAGTATATTGGTCAGGTTGCTATAATGAACCATCTTGAAACCAATTAGGTGGATTTGAAAGACCTTCAAGTGGGAGCAATGAGCTCCCATTTTGTGCTCTTTTCGAGCACATTGACGATGTTTCATCTAGTCTAAATAGATACACAGGCCCGATAGGTTCGCAGCTCTCAGACTGCCAGAAGTTGTATGTAGCTAAGTTTGTCAGTTTTCCATCATATCAATTACCTTTAGAGGTAATAGATTCTTCAAAACGAAGCACAGACCAGGCTTACCTTCACAAGATATCTGAGGCTATTATTTCAGGCCACTGCCCAGATGATTTTTATTTTATTTTTATCAGCTGAAGCGACAGAAAAGTTAAAATCTATTGTCAAATATATACTTACAGTGTACTCACCTTTGTGGTTCACGATTAGGTTTCATAGTTCAATGAAGGATGGATCTAGGCATTTTTTTTGATATGATGACAGAAGAACGGTCAGAAGTGAGAAAGTTGGCACTGGACTATCTTCTGGCAGACAGGGAGGCGGAGACTGGACCTGCAAATAAAACTGTTAGGTACAATGTTGTGTTACAGCTAAATTTCAAAGCAACAAATTACTATGATAAGATTGACTAACAGACCATTACCTTCACCGTGCCGCCTGTTCTTCGCAGGGTTTCGAACAAACAACTGATTACAACCTTATCCCAACACACAGTCAAGGAATGAGAATTTTCCGCATTTTCTTCCCATAATGTGGGTGCGTAGAGAACCTTTAATTTGGTGACAGAAGCATCCAAATCAGTATGTGGCCCTGAGTCACGAGATGCTCATATCAAATCCACACTAAAATCTAGACAACAATTACCGGACAACCTAGACCATCGTGCAGCTGAGTCATAAGCAGGCACGTAGCCACGTGTCTACTTCGAGAGAGTAAACTCGCATTGTCTCAAATCTCTCTTAATGTAGCTTCACCGAACCGGTGCTTTTATAAATTCACGAATCCTTCATGTAATTTGGCACAGACACATGTACTCAGAAGGTCTTGATTTGGTCAGTGTAACCTTAGACCGGGGCACGCTCTCGGAAACTTACGAGTCTGTAAATTCACTTAGTAAGGTGGGGGTATCGGTAATAGATTATGTAGTTATGAATATGCAAGGGTGGGAGGAGATGGAGAGATTCGCAGTAGAAGGGAGGGTAGAATCAGACCATCAGCCATTAGGGTTGTGGATAAGGGGTGAGAACGGCGGAAGGCAAGGTGGGGAAGAAGTGTCGACGGGGGAGAGGGTTAGCTGGACGAGGGAGGCGATAGAGAAATATAAGGAGCAGTTAGGGAAGGTACGCTTCGAAGGGGAGACGGTGGAAGAGATATGGGAGGATTTAAAAGAGAAAGTGAAAGGGTGCGTGCAAAAGAAGGTATTCAAAAAGAAGAAGAAAGGAATGGTGAAGCCGTGGTGGGATAGGGAATGTAAAAAGATGAAAAGAAAGGTGAAGAGGAAGTATAAGAAGTGGAAAGAGGGTACTGCGAAAAGGGAGGAGTACGTAGAAATGAGGAAGGGGTTTAGATTCATGTGTAAGGAGAAAGAACAGGAAAAGGAGAAAGAGATGGAGGAGGAATTAGGAAATGTTAAGACAGAAGGGGACGTCTGGAAGATAATAAATAGGTTTAGGAAGCGTAGAGTAGGGATAAGCGACAAGATAGGGAGTGAGGAGTGGAGGGAGTTTTTTAAAGAATCATTTCAGGGCTCAGATTCAAGGAAGAGAGATGATGGGAGTAGAAGAACGGGGGAGGCAGAGATGGAGGAGTTGAATGACGAGGAGATAGAGAAACAGATAAGGAAGTTAAAAAGGTCAAAATCAGCTGGGCTGGATGGGCTAGAGAACGAAGCATGGCTGTTTAGTACACAGGAGGTTAGGGAGAGGCTGAAGGAGGTAGTGAAGAAAGTATGGAGGGGGGAGGGATTCCCACGAGGGTGGAGAGAAGGATTAATAGTGCCTCTGTATAAGAAAGGAGAGAGGGATAGGCAGGAAAATTATAGGGGGATTACGCTAATGAATACGGCGTATAAAGTATACGCGATGGTAGTAGCGGAGAGGCTGCGGAAGGATGTCGAGGGGAAAGGAATATTGCCAGAGACGCAGGCGGGCTTTAGGGCAGGTAGGAGTACTATCGACAATATCTACGTTCTGCAGCACGTGGTGGATAGAGAATTAGCGAAGAAGGGATCGAGAGTGTACGCGTTTTTTGTGGATCTAAAAGGCGCGTTTCCGTCGGTGGATAGGGGGAGGTTGTGGGAGGCGATGCAGGAGAGGGGAGTGGAGAGAGGCCTGATCGAGAGGGTAAGGGAGATATATGAAGAAACCAAAGATAAGGTAAGAGGAGGACAGGGGATTTCGGAGGGATTCTGGATGGATAGGGGGTTAAGACAAGGGTGTCCGCTTAGCCCGACGCTTTTTGCGATTTTAATTGCGGATATGGAAAGTAAGCTGGAGGCCGGAGTGGTAGGAGGAGTCAGGATAGGAGGGGTTAGAATTTGGTCGCTAGCGTATGCAGATGACATAGTGTTGTTGGCAAAAAGCGAGGAGGCCTTAAAGCAAATGATGAAGAGGTTGAGAAGATACCTGGATAAGAACAGGTTAGAACTGAATGCGGAAAAGTCCAAGGTTATGGTTTTCAGAAAAGGAGGTGGAAGGGATGAGGAAGGGGAGTGGAAGTGGAAGGGAAAGGCGGTGCAGGCGGTGAAAGAGTTTGTGTACCTGGGCTTCTTGTTTCGGAGGAATGGCGGAGTGGATGGTCACATAAAAGAGAGAGTGAGGAGGGCAAATGTGGTGATGAGGCAGGTGTGGGGGTTGGGAAAGAAGTTATTCGCAGATGATTTTGGAAGGAGAATGAAATTGTTTGACTCACTAGTGATGAGTGTGCTATTGTATGGAGTAGAGGTGTGGGGGTGGAAGGAAAGCGAAGAGGTAAATAGGATACAGGAGCGGTATGTAAAGTGGACACTGGGGTTGGCAAGGAACACGCCTAATTATATTGTCAGGAGGGAGACGGGGAGAACGAGTGTAGGGATTCTAGCGGGGAGTCGAGCGTGTAAATATGAGGAGAAATTTTTGGAAGAGGGGGGAAGTAAGCTGGTTAGGGAGTGTTGGTGGGAGAAGGAGAACAGGAGAGGGGGAGGGAAGATGGAGGTTGAAAGAGAAAGGTATTTTAGAACGAATGGACTGCATATGGATGAATTGAGAAGGATGCATGAGGAAGGAAGGAAGGTATATGAGTTGGTTAAGAAAAACAGCATGGAGAGAGAGAAGACAGCAGGGGAAGAGAGAATAAGAGAGACAAGGTTTAATGGGAACTATGTGTGGATTATGCCAACGGCGAGAGCGCAATATTTGTGTGAGAAAGGAGAGAAAGGAAGTCAGGAGCTGATAGCGAGGATGAGATGTGGGTGCATGGAGGGTTTCAATAGGTTCTGGCTCGCTAGGGAAAAGAGGATGTGTGAACTATGTGGGAAGGGGGAGGCAAGAGTGGAGCACTGGTTGGAGGAATGCGTGAAGGTGGAAAGGAGTGGGATAAGCATGGAGGTATTGATGCATGAAAGGGGGGACAAAAGGGCAGTAGCATGGGTGAAGGGAGTATTGGGTAAGATGGAGAAGAAGAGAAGGAAGGAGGAAGAGGAATGGAGAAGGAAAGATTGTAAATAGAGGAGGAAGTAAATATAAGTAATTGTAAATATTGTAAATAGTAGATAAGTATTAGGTATTAGTCGAGGAGGCAGAGTTTGGTAATGCGAGGCAAGCAAGAAAGTAGGGACATGCGAGCGAGGCGAGGCGAAGCGAGGAAGGCAATTCGATAAGAGCGAGCGGCGTTAGATATAAGGTGTGGAAGGATGTTAGTTTTAAGGGTTAGTTGTAAGAAAATTCTGTAAAAAATGGAAGTGTAAGCAAGTCAATTTTTTAAGGCCAGCAGGCTAAAAAATAAACGTTTATCTACACTTAGCTTGCGATGCCCGCTCACCTGATCTCGTCAACGATGTTCATTGGGCGGCGACCTTTGATTTGTGATTCTCGATTTTCGCGTATTTCCGCCTCGAGGCAAAATGTCATAAACAAATTAATGTCTTGTTCTTTCGTCGCTATAGGAATGTCTGGTTCCGAGGATGACCGTGATTTTCCGGAAAATATCATCACCAGATATCGCAAAACTTTAAAATCTGGCAAGAAAGCAAATAAACTCTAGGTATGAACTTTTGTTTTCCGGCAAGCCCGATGGTGGAACGGGCCCCTTTTATTGAAAAATAGTGTATTGGAGAACTATTATCCACGTGTTCCGACCATAGAGTTTTGCCGCGTCTTAAGTGTTTGCCGCGAGAATTTCCTACCGGTATCCTAGAGACTCAACGAAATTTTAAAATAATTGTGCTTTCACTACCTCAAAATTCGGAAATTTTGAGAGACTAGCCAGTTCCGATTAGATGGTTGGGTTCTCAGGTTGGAAATGACAAGATTATGGGTAGAAGATTCCTTACTTTAATTTCGGTTAATCGTAATTACAAAACAATACATTTTAATTGTGTTTGAATAAATGACAAGATATTATTGATCGTTAGCGATATTTGCGGCTTACGGATTTACGCTCAATAATTTATAAATTGGTATGATTACTTATCACTTTAAAACATGTTTTTAATTTGTTGTTTGCGAAAATATTTTTCACCTATGCAAAAAATGTACAAATGAATATGTATTCAATAATTTTCTAATAACAGTAACAACTAAGAGTCAACGACACATTTGCCTAACAAAATAATTTTATTCAGTTTACTGGAATATTCCTTAGGCGAAAAAATTACTTTTTTCTATTTTAAAGTGACTAATTTATTAATTTTTTCAAATATATTTTGAAATGTGTGTGATAACTAATCAATTAAATAGTATATTATGCAGCAAGGGGGAGAAATCTGATTTTTCACGTCCAGTGTGGTGTGTGCAGTACGAGTCGCATGCATGAGCCGATATTTCCAAATAAAAACAAACTTTACAGATACCAGAAATTACACACAATTTTGGTAATTTTTGGAAATTTATTGAAATTTTTGAAATTTTTTTATTCTTTAATTTGTGAAATTTTTATAATTTTTGCAATTTTGGAAATTTTTGGTAAATCGTGGAAATTTATCGTTCATTTAGGGGAACTTCGGTTATTGGCGTTTTCACATAAATTTATAAAAAATTCTGGAAATTTTTGGTTTAATTATGGGAATTTGTTGGTCATTTAGGTTATATATATATATATATAAGTTTTGGTAAGTTTATTCTAAAAAAGTATTATTAATAAAACTTTAATTAACTTCATTTAACTGTTCCTGTTTAGGCAGGGTCACTAGTAGAGACGGCAAACCGCTCGCCTGCATACTAATATTCCATTATATGTTGCATGTGTGGCGTCAGACTTGAATAATGGGCACTTTTTCACCCTAGGGAGAGAAAGTGCCCATTATTGATATTGATATTGATATTTATTCACAGTAAACACCTTTGTTATTACATTTTCGTACACTTCGACCACTGATGTCACGTTAGTCTGAAAACTCAAATTTCTATTCCCGTTTGAAGTGGTAAAAGAAACCGTTTATATACCTGTGTTGTAAAAGATATATATTTTTGAATTTGTATGAGAAGAACTATTTAATGAAGAAATAAAATACTAATAATTATTATTTATTACGAAGATATAACAATGAAGAAGTTTGGTCCCATGTATTTGGTGCGATTGTTTTCCCCTCGCCACTCGACGAAGTGAAGTTAGTGGATGTGCGGTGATTGGTTTATTACCTATTCAATCGGTGTCGACACAGAAGAGACATATTTGTGTCACTTTCCAGGCAATTCTTTATTTAATTGTCTTTGTTTCCTACTAAGTTCACATTCATGGTCTCACAAATTTTAGTACAAGTAAAGTTTCATGGTCATTGTGTCTCGTGCCCCAGTTCCAGTCCACTTAGCTGAGTTATTTTCAGAGCTAGAAGAAACAATAGTCATTATCAGGGCTAACGTTACGGAAAATTTCGTAACAGTAGCCCTAGCGTTATGTTTGACCAGTTAGTTTTACGGAAAATTCTGTAATACTAGTCAGTCCCTGATTATTAATATTTGGTGACAAGACGTAACGATTATTATTTCTATAAGGTACTTTAGCACATTGAGTCAAAAAACACTTTTTTCTCCCTTTTGCCTCCTCAAGCAAGTATTTGTTAATATAATTTATTAATATTAGTTCGCATCAATCCTAAAATAATTATTTATTTCCCGATAAGAAGTCATCTTCTTAAAAAGTCTTATTTTCCAGATTATTTATTTATACAATAAATAACATAAGCACAAATTTACAAAAATAATTTATAGAGTTATTATCTATTTAATGCTAAGCATTCATTAAAGAAACATAGAAATTGGTTGGAAATTGTAAACTGTAGCCGGGTTTGAACAATAAATTCTTGATTTGGACCACTGCAACGCAGAAGACCACGTGGACTTGTAGATTTGAGGTTATATACTATGTAAATACTATTTGAATTGGTAGCAGATCCAAAAACTAATTTCGATGCCACCATTCAATATGAGTCGATTTGCTGACAGCGTCGTGTATGAGACTATTTCCTATAATTGCACACAGCATATAGTAAAATACACGGCGTTGTCAGAAAATATACTTATATTGAATGGAGGCATCGATTTTCACGCGAATTTTCTGATCGCGGCAGATTTTACATATTACTGATATTAAATTTGCTGTTTCTTTTTACAATTAGTAGCGTTACCGTTACTAAACAAAAGTAACGTTTCGGGCAATGCGTTTCTGTTAAACACTAAACTTTTATTACTTGTAAATATACTTTCACATTATAACACAAGTTAGTTCATAACTTTAGATTCACTCCATACGAATGGTATAATCCTCATCCATGCAACGAAAACCCGGACCGCCTGGAAAACCGCTTCAAACTACTCAACTGCATGTGGTTCACCATTGGCTCTTTAATGCGACAGGGTTGTGACATTTTACCCAAGTAAGACTACGTTACCAATGCTTGCACGCAATTATGTTTTAAAGTGAATTTTTTTCTCTATTATAAAAGTTATACATTTGAGTCATTATGTGTGAAGTGTGTCAGTCAAAAAGACTAAAGTTCTCTGATCAGACTAAAACTTGGCCAAAGTCTGAAGTATTAGAGATTTTGACCTCCATCAGTATCCATGAAAAAAAGTTTTTTCGAATATGGGCAAGTTTAATTTCATTCTCTATAGTTTAGAGAAGAGATAAGAGTTTTTCATATAATAGTAGCAGCAACATACTTTAATTAAGCTCAAATTAATAAAAACAACACGAAGATTGGTATAGGATTAGAGCACCAGCTAGGTACTGGCATCCCCTTCTAATTTGCCTGAAATAATTTGTAAATAAAAATATTTCTCATATTTTTCTTACATAAGAATAATGTGGACACATCACGTTGAAAATTTGCATTTTCCTACTCTTTAAAGCAAATTAGAGGAGGATTCCAACGACTGGTGCCAGTGCCCACCACTGGTGCTCTTACTATATATGTGGGGTAAAATTTGCCAAGTGTCCCGCCCACAATTTTGTTGTGGCCTATCTCATTGAAACTCTGCCAGATTTTAGTCCTAGAAGGACCTCTTTGAATTATGTTAAGTATGTGCACCTAGTCTTTTGAAAAGGTCTTTTGCCGAAGTTTACAATTAAGATAATCATTTTACAATATAAAAATTATCACACTTTGATTTCTCATTTAAAAAAACATTTTTGAGTTTTTCTCCAAATGCGGCATGTTTGATTATTTCAGTAAGCTAGAAAAAAGCTTGATTTTTTCTCTTGAAAAACATCCCAAAATGAAAATGATAAGGAAAGTATTGCTTAGGTTGTAGAAGGTTATAAAAACGCGGGTGCCCCGCGCCAACTTGCCCCGGTACTACCAGACGTGCTGTAGTGTCTCAGTGGCTCTAATACATTATAAAAATGACTTTTTGGTAATACTTTCAATCTTTAAAGAACATCATACAGCCACTGATGAAAACCTTAAATCTCGATTCGAATATGCAAATACTGTGCCGGGCACGCGAAAATACCATTCTTATATACCCTCTCCGGAGAAGTACATATTAGTCATCTCTACAGCATACAGCATAACCTTTTCCGGGAGAGAACGATCGCGAAGAGATTGCGAAGAGAAGAGCAAAGTGAACAAACAGCACTCAAAATTGATAGAGACAAGGGAATTAACATCAAAAATACCTTAAAACATGAGAGGCAAGCGGACTCATTAAAAAGCACTTTGAAATGTAACAGGTCAGCAGAAACATCCATCACAATCGTTTATTATTTTATTATTGACTATCGTTTTCCTATCGAAAAATCGTTTTTAAAATTTAATTTAGAAAATGGCGCTCCAGGCGTGCTGTATTGTCTCAGTGGTTTTAATAATTGATAAAAATGATATTTCTGTTTACGTGTAAACAACATTTTATTTTATGCTCACTTCTTTTTCGTTGAAGAACGATTTAGTTATCTTATAAATCAAATTTCCAAAACGATTTCATTGTAGGAAAACGATAGTTAATAATAAAATAATAAACGAGATTTAAGGTTTTCACCAGTGACGGTGTGTTTTTCTTTGGAGATGAAAATATTACAGGAAAACTAATTTTTATCAAGTATTAGAACCACTGAGACACCACAGCAGGCCTGGTGGCGCCGCGACTAGTTGGCGCAAGGCACCCGCGTTCTTATGACCTTCTACAACTCAACCAATTTTCTATCCCAATTTCGTTTTCGAAAGTTTTCCAAGAGACAAAATCAAGCTTTTTTTCCAGCTTAGAAAAAATAAAAAATAAAATGCCGCATTTGGAGAAAAACTCAAAAATGTCTTTTTAAAATGAAAAATCAAGGTCAAATAATTTAATTATTGTAAAATAATTGTTTTTATTGTAAACCGCGTTAAAAGATTTTTCCAAAAACCCTCATAGATAGTAATATAGGATAACTCTATCAGGAGTTATGTACAATTGTAAGTTAGCGGTCGGGGTGAATCGTCGAAAATTCGGGCACCTGTATCTTGACAACCCGTTACACTAGGTGCACATACTGTACAGAATTTAATGTGGTCCACTAGCACTACAATCTAGTGGAGTTTCAATAAGATAGGCAAAAATAAAATTTTAGGCGGGGACACTTGGCAAATTTTACCTCATGTTTCTTATATCCTAAGAAATCTATCAGGATCAGCTACGAATTATTTTGTTTTAATTAAAAAAACGGGCACTTTTTTAAAATTTCTGTAGTGTTGATAAATAATAAAGATACTTAACTAAATAACAAAAGTTACAATTTAAGAAAACACAATCTATTCAATACTTTTTTACTTTCCATATATAGATGATATCTCAGTTGTTGTACAGGAAAATGAAAGTAACGATATCGTAAATAAATTGAAATCAGCTGATGACATACTGATGGGTACGTGTAATACATCACGTAGAAGCCTCGGTGGCTCAGACGATAGCGCGTCAGACTTCCATGCAGGAGGTCTGGGGTTCGATCCCTGAGCCGGGTACCAATGGAAATTTTTCTATGTACTTCTACCGGGGCTTTGGTGGTTCGGAACCCACCTTAAACTGTAGGTCCCCTTAGAAAAAGCTGGTTACGTGCCAAGGTGTAGGCTCCATGTCGAGGGGACTAGCCTTGGGGGTCGAAGTCGATTTTGAGAAGACCCGAAAAATGAGTCAGCGATCTCTTTGCGATTGAGGCTCCTACAGGGGTTCTTGTTCGGCGGTCGCTGACCAATTTTCGAGTAATGAACACACACAAATACACTTGCATGACACACCAGGACAGTGCTTCGAATCTGTACATCTAACTGATGACCTCAGAGGGATCGCTCCGTCCACCCTAGTCTGGCCGTATCCCCTCTCTGCGGCCTGCTAGGGAGGCTGCCAAATGGTAGAGTAGATGATGATTTTTGCCTGATGAACAAAGGAGGACGTTATTTACTGTGCGATAGGTATGCCTGGCACCTGAGAGGTATACTCTCAGAACGTTGGTAACAACGAAACCCACCGAGATGGCCGGATTCGGTGTACTGCCTTGAGAATAAGCACGGGTATGACACAATTATATGCTTTGCCACATGTACATTACTGAGTATATTACGCCCTAAGTTTTCTACAAATGTATTTTACATTTGAACACGTGACTACATATATGGGCGGGATTTTTTAATTCGTTGTTCTAAAAATTTCCAATCCCCTTGCAGAAATAGTTAATATTAAGAGCGTTGGTTAAATCCGACTTGAATTTTTTTTTGGATCGGTACGGCACTGACCCAATATATATTTTTTCTGTGCGTATTTCAGAACGATAGAAAGAAAACTTATCAAATAACCGAGGTTTTGCGTGATCCTCAGATCAATAAAATGTTGACATTCAAACCCTTATGCTGAGAAAATTAATATCATGACAGAAAATCTTCACTTTCCGAAAGGGAGAAGTCTCCGGAGAGCAGACGACAGCATCTGAACGGCGAGAACTGTTTTCAAATTTATTTGTTTCACCCACAATTCTGACATCGAAGATCCCGAAACGAAGCAAAAATTAGAGAAAATTAACAGATGTGTGTGTAAACACCATGAGACTGTGGTTGTAAGCAGTCGATATTCGACAAGCTGTGCAGGCTGTGACGATAGCGCTGCGAACGACACGCTTACGACGTCAGGGCCGTCACTATAAAAAAAATTGAATTCGGATTTAATATGGTTTCATTATTATCGTCTGCTATAGATTTTAATTTTTCTGGAGAAAGCAAGTTTAACTTTTTTCAAATTCTTTGTATATATGTATATATATATATATTTAAAAGGAAGGTCTAGAAACCACCGCACGGTTCCACTAGGGGCAACTGTCATCTATGAAAATGACACCGGATCTCAGGGTAGGAGAAAATCACAATGACATGCTGGCAAAACCCTCAAGTGTCTTGAGGACACGAAGCAAGTGCCTCAGCATGTTTTTGACACGCGGGTATGGCTTTGATGTTGGGGGCCTTCCATAAACCACGTGGTTTCTTCGGGAGGGGGGGGGGGGGTCGAAGAAAGGCCGCATTGGTCTACATGGGAGGAAGGAGGGTTCCAAGTCCGAGCCACGCGGTCTTACACTTAGGTGTTGGAGAAAAGAACGGATGGCCAGAAAACAGAAAAATGTTTACTGATAACAATAATAAGTCCAAAAATATCACAACACAAAATAAATATATTTTAACCCAAATAGTTGATTTTTGAACCAGAAAAATTAATTCGTTACCAAAAAAACGAATTTTTAACAAAATACATGAATTGTCAATTAGGGCCCTTCATTAAACCACGTAGCACCCAAGGGAGTGGGGTCGACGAGAATGCCATGGTTTATGGAAGCCCCCTTTGGAACCAGTGATAGTTTCGCACCTTGTAGAGCACCGATCGTAAGGACAATTGCTATATCCGAATATTTTGGGTACAGGCGTTGCAGCTCCTTTTCAAGGTCTTGATACCTTTCCTCGTTTTCCTTCTCCTTGGTAGTGATGTTGTAGTCGGCCGGAGCTAAAAGTTTGATCACGAATGTAGTTCGTTTCTCGAAGCTCTGGAGAACAGTGTCAGGCGTCGAGTGTGCATTGCAGACTGCTGTCCAAAAATCGTAGTTTCAAAACATTTTGAACTTTTCGTTTTGGATAATTGACTTTATCTCCCTCAGAGCATTCGGCAGGATAGGGTCACGGCCAACACCGCAAGACCGAAAAGATGGTAATAAAACACTCTCAGGGCTGCATCGTGTATGTAGATATGCGTCGTTCCCGCGTGAGTAGGATACCAGGATAGTATGTGTTCTAGGTACTCAGTGTGTGCATGACAAGCTTTGCACTTTGCACACAAGGTATACTAAGGTGGAAATGACACCATTATGGCATGCGAAAATGAAACCCTCTGTACCGCTGTTTCCTGAGAATTTTTAGCAGAGGATTCGTTTGACGACGTGGGATTTATAATCGCGAAATGGACGAATTAATATGCAAGCTCTTATGCATGTGCATTATCTTATGCATGGGAATAGCAAGGGCCGTAAGCTCGTTCTTCGTTGATTTAACCACATCAAACAAGTTGAGTGAAACCCTGACGGCAAGCATGCTAGTCGCAGATACCTTGTTCAACACCAACAGGTTCTAAGCCCGACTCGGTCGAAGAAAATGCTTGTATCTGCTTCGGAAAGAATCCTTCACTGATGTTACGTCCTGAACGCGGCTTTGAGGCACGCCTAGGTATGTATAGGTCTCTCCAGTGTTAAGATGTCTAATAACACTTATATTCACAAGCTAAGGGTCTTTGGGAACGCCAACAATCTTTTCTGCCTGCAGATGAATCTTGGCAGACGTGTCCAATCTAAAGTCCATACGAATCTCTCCTGAGTACGCCTTGACGATATTTAAAGCATTTTCAAGTTTGCTTTTACCCGAAGCATAGATCTTCAGGTCATACATATAAAATACATAAATGACCTTATGCTCGCGATGAATGGTGTCGCCGCAGAAGTATCCAGAAGAGTTTCGTAGTGCGAGAGATGGAGGCGGAAGTGTGATGTAAAAAAGCAGAGGGCTCATGGTATCGCCGTAAAAGATGGAATAAATTAATAATAATTAATAATAATAATAATAATAATTCTCTTCTGGAAAATGGCGTTGTTCGTTGTCGCACGATAATTTCCAGATGAGATAGTAAATCTAGTTTCCCAAAGGGGCATCAATCTCCTTTTGCATCCTACTATGGGTGGATGAACCTTCCAGCTTTCCAACAGAAAGATGATAAGTCTATGAGAGGTTGAATCGGAAGCTTTCCGGTCGTCCATCCAGGCCATTGACAGGACGCGCTGGTGGGCTGTTGCGTCTTTGCATATGCACCTCTCAATTAGCAGCTTCTATCGGCAGCCTGCTAGACCATTTTCCGAGCCAAGTTGTTCGCACATCTCTCTCCACATAGGCTCAATTCTTGGAGCAATCCTGTCGTTTAGGATAGCTGTAAAGATCTTATACAGCGTGTTCAAGCAAGTTCTTGGTCTGTAGTTATCTGAGTTGGACAAGTCGCCTGTCTTCAGTATGAGTACAGTGCGTCCTAGCAGCAGCCACTGCGAAATAGGCGTCTCCGATATTAAATATGAGGTGAACATACCGGCCAAATGATGTTGTGTAAAAGTAAACTTCTTCCACCAGAAGTTCCTAATGCCATCTAGTTCTTTGTGCCCCTGAGTGCTTTTTTCACCTCTTCGACAGTGATTGATCGACATTCCTCCTAATATGTTATGTGGTTGTCGCAAAACTCCTTGAAGCGGATGATATTATTAGTATTTTTTTCAAATTCCGTGTCTATGGGATCTTGTATACCTCTCTGCAAAAAACCTCTACCTCGTTGGTCTTGGGTGGATTTTAGATAGAAATAGGAAGATTGCTGAAAAGGCGCGATAAGTCAGGGAGAAACTATTGATTCTCCCTGATTCATACCTCCCTCTTCTGTATTCTCCTTCTTGCGTCAGATAACATTAGAATTAATTGAAAAATGGGCTGCTTGATTGTCAGCAGCTTGGAATTTTTCAGTGTGTACAGGGTACCGCTAGCTCCGTAGCAGTTAAAGCAATCAATCTCGAAAGGTCCTCGTTCGATTTCATTGGTAACTCATGCATTTCAAGGTTCGTTTAAATGCAGCTTGCTCTTGGTTATTGAGGGGGGTTTCGAAGGAGGTGGCCTTTGATTTAGGTAATGCAGCCTCTAATTTTAGAGTCTCCAATTCTTCGTCGTGAACTATTAAATTAACATCCAGTGTGCCGATCCATTCATGATTCTTTGTGATGTCGTTTTTCGTATCATTACCAGTCTGCGTAGGCTCAACGTATCCTGAACGTATTTTGCACTTAACACACGTAAGAGTACTTTGGCCTTTCTACAGTTTTTTAAAGTTCTTGTTAGATATACCAACATGGATACATGCTAAATGAAATAAGGCACCACGCTTATGACAGGATATGGAGTCCAATGCTCCTCTGGAAATTATTTTGTTGCATTCTGAATACTCACCCATTGTTCGAAAAGACAGCTGTAACAGTCTCTCGTTTTTAAATTGGCATCAACCGTATTTAAAGCACTTACGACCGAGAAACAAATACAGCCAATATGTCAGAAAACTTAAAAAGATATCACCATTACATCACACACAACTAGCGATTCAATAGCACAAGAAACCACTATTTATTAGTAAAAATGTAAGGGCGCGCCAGAAGCACGTCAGAATCCTATCAGTGCTCTCTTCTTTGGTCTTATATTTTCTATCATTTTCCAGTTTCACTCTTCTCGGCGAAATCACAAGAATTCAACAAATATCTCTCTCCATTTGTATTATGGATAATCCCAACAATATACTTTTCGTTTTTAATTGAATTCTTCCAGCCTTTCAAGAGCAGAACATACTTCATTTTTGTAATGAATGTTTACTTAATAGCTGTCTATACGTTCTATCTAATACGGAATTACTTAGAGTTTTTCTTGTTGAATGTCCGTCATCTGGACACAAAGTTTTCATAAATTGTAGAAAATAATCCGCTTTAATATAGAATATTGCAGCCAAAAAAAATTTAGTTAAGTCTTCATCCTGTTTTGACATATTGAAATATTTGCTGGCCTTGTCGGTTGGCGAAACCTCTTCCGTAAGCAGTTCAGAATTTCCCTGAAAAAAGTTGAAAATATTAATTAAATTAAGATACATTTAGAAGAATTTTTATGTGAAAACCATCTCTGTTTAAGAAATCATCAAGGAAATCCTCGTGTTCTTCTCGGACGAGGAAAACGCGAAGATTAGATGCCTGACTCCCAGATTTCCTCGTGGCATTTTCATAGATCACAGTTGCTTCTAGTGGAACCCTGAGGAGGTTGTTTAACCTGTTTTTTATTATATATAATTAAGAGTTCGTCATAAGGACAAACACACCATTTCACCGGGAAGAGGTGCAATTCTAGAAAATGGCAACATAGCCCGGTGAAATCAGGGTAAAGTTTTAGTTGTAACCACGTATCACGACCGTGAGATAGGTGGATACAGTCTGCGATGGGCTCAGTACGACGATCAGACAAAAGTCTCGTGCACCCTGAAAACACGGAGAGACCCAATGACGACCGCCTCTTACATTTCCCCTACAACTGTCTTAGCATTCCGTTGACCAGCAAATATGCTTTTCAGACTGTCAATCAGTAAAAGCTTGGCTTCTCCAACAGCACTGATGATCAGGACAGTCGCAACTTCCTCAAAGGTCTTTATACCTCTCTTTCCATTCATTCTCCAGTATATTCGGCACTTCACATTTCCGATAATTGAATCTATTTCCCTAGGAGCATTCTGCGACACAGTATCAGGGCTCATGTCGTAAGAGTGACAGAGATGACAACAAAGCACTTTCAGTCACGCATTTTGCCTTTGGATGTACGTCGCTCGCGCGTGAGTTGAATAACTAGATAGTATGTGGTCTACGTCCTCGGGGTGTACATGACACGCTCTGCAGCTATCATCGGAAATATCTTGGCACAAAATTTGTCGATGGTATGCTAGAGTGGAAATGACACCGTCTTGACACGGTAAAATGAAACCCTCCGTGCCCGACTTCAATCCGGGTAGTTTTTAGAAAGTAAACGTCAGCTCGAACGACATAGACTGATCCTTCACATTTCTGTGGAAGATTCCGGCCTCCAGAAGCAAGTATTCGAGATGAATAATAATAATGTTTGATGCATTTTGCTCACCCCTGCCATTAAACTTAGGGCTCCTTTTCCCACTTCTTCGTGTTTCCTAACTATTTTAAGAAAAGAGTTCTGTCCATTTGCCACTATATGTGTTGTACCCAGAATGATCCTTTAGTGAAGAAATTCAGGATTGAGTATTTCGCGACCACCTTGACGGCGCGAGACGTGAAGTCGTTGAACGGACGACTTAAAGTGCAAACATTTGTTCACATGCATAACATTTCGCGATCAGATGCCGAGGGATCTAAGCTCGTAATTCGTCCATGGAACCGCTTCAAATGAATAGAGTACTACCGGGATGACAAGCATGTTTGTCACAGATACTTTATTCCTTGCCTACAGTTCGGAGTACCAAATATGTCGGATAAGACGTTTGTATCTGCATGTGAAAGCATTTCTTATTGATGTTACGGCCTGAATGCGGCTCTGTAGCCTGCCCAGGTAGCATCCAGGGGATGCCAGTAAGTTGCCCTCTTTTCAAATGAACCTTGACGTATTTTTCTCACCCAAAACTCAATTTTAATCTCCCGATTGTACTCCTCGAAATCCTCAGAGCTAGATTTAGTTGCTCTGGATTTCTAGCATAGATCTTGAGATCAACCATGTAAAAAAAATGAGTGACCTAATGCTTTCGATATCGCGAAGTGCGAGAGATAGTGGCAATAATCTTTCTGAAGGTGACGCTATTTAGTTGTCACACGATGTTTTCCAGAGGAGATAATAAATCTGGTTTTCCAAAGCAGCATCAATCTCTCCATGCATCTCACTATGTATGGAAAAACATTTAGGCTTTCCAACAGACAGATCATCAGTCTATAGGAGATTCCATCGAAACCTTTGCGGTAGTCAATCTAGACCGTAGGCAGGCAGCGTCAGTAGGATACTGCGTCTTTGCATACTCACCTATCGATGAGCAGGTTCTCCCGAAATTATGCTACGCCTTTCTGTGAGCCGCGTTGTTCATACAGCTCTCGCCACACAGGTCCGATTGTCCGAAAAATTCTATCATTTAGGATAGCACTGAAGATCCGACTTTAGATATGAGGTGAAAATGTGGCCAGATGCTGGTGGGTTGAAGGAAACTTCTTCCACCGGAACGCTTGATACCATCTGGTTTCTCAACGGAATACTTTTTCATGCCTCTTAATACTTTTTTCAAATCTTTGGTAGTGATAGGAGAGCATTCCCCCTCAGGTGTTACGAGGGCACTGCACAGCTCCTTGAAGCTATTTATGGTCTACACTTCTCTTGGCTCCAGAAAATGCCCGTATTCTGTCAACAACGTGCAGTAAACTTCCTGCCAGATGTTATGTAGTAAATCACACACTGAATGTGGCACGCGTACTGTCTTGCTTCTTGATGGAATGCCTCTGCAAGGTGTGGATAACTAAGACCTGATTCAAGCTAAAGGCATAGGAGCTAAAGATAATGAACAAATAATATTGGATCCACGAGAACCACTTCCGTACATTAACGTTCACGTCAATGTTAACAGCGAAATCCCAGATAAACTGCAGCATCTCGAGAGGAATTTTGGTCGGGCTTTACTAGAGCCCAGAAATGTAGAACCAACATTAAGGCATTCTCTGTGAAAGATTACATCGAAAAGGATCTGCGTGCACTAATAGAACATATTAACATTACCTATGCATTTGAACGCAACACTAACTGCGTTATAGGTGTAAGCTCTTTTGTATTGTACAGCTGTGGCAGCCGTTCAAACGTTGGGCCGCAGAACTAGTCTTACAAATGCAGTATTCGCCTCAGAATCAAACACCTAGATCTGACGCTCAAGATCCATCTCAATTTCGATCAATAGACTGTCTTCCAACAATTTATAAATGCCCTACAGCTATCATTGCAGATGAGGTATATTCTCGTTGCGACGAGAATTACATCCTCACAGAAGGACAAGAAGGATGTTGTAAAAATATGAGGGGCAGTAAAGATCTAGTCATCATAGGCGCTGTTGCCATGGCGCAAGTACGTGAACACCAAAGAAATGTGTACATGGTATACATTGACTACGAGCAAGCGTTTTCTTCTGTCGAAAATAACTATTTTCTTAAAGGAAAGTACTGCTTTGGGGTACAAGAACCAAGTATATTAATCCTGGACAACCAAGGACAAGGCGATTTTAGGAGAAGGAGAAACATCAACATCCAAGTTCCTCCTAAGCGCCAAGATTTGGCTAAAATGGATGCCTCCCTTCGTGAGGTTATCTCAGAGCAGTCCGACCTCTCGACCATCAATTGTTAAATTCATGTTGCGGCGAGAGCTTTGGCTCATTAAAATCGAAGGATAAAACCGACAATGGGATAAAATACCCAAAGACGATTGCATCAACTAAACGAAAAGATTGAATGGACATTTGGACAAGAAAGAATGCGTTCCGCGTCTAGTGTTCGATTTACTACATAAAATCTGTAAGGCCGTTTACGGAAAGGGTCCAAAAGTTCGCACACGAACTGAGGATCTGCCATCACACACTGAAAAATTCAAAGCTGCTGACAATCAAGCAGCACATTGTTGACAAATTACGGGTGTTATCTGACAAAAGGAAAAGAATACAGAAAAGGGTTTGGTAGGTCAGAGAGAATCAAGAGTTTTGCTCTCATACATTGCATCTCTGCAGCGATCTCCCTGTTTCTGTCAAAAACCCACCTAATCCTGATTAGGTAAAGACTTTTTGGAGAGAGGTTAACAAGGCCCAAACACTGGTTTAGAAGGAAGATGCTATGAATATCGTCCGCTTCAAAGAGCTTTGCGACAACCTCATAACAACTAATTGGAATGTCCAGCAATCGCTGCTGAAGAGGTGAAAGGGCACTAAGGGGCACGAAGAACTTCTCCGCTGCAGGATCAGATGGTATCAAGGACTTTCGGTGGAAAAAAGTTTACTACCACGCACCAACATCTGGCTGTACGAACAACGTGGTTTATAAAAAGGTGTAGCAGGCTGTTGATAGAACCATATAATTTACAGGTGCGTCTGCAAAGACGCAGCAGTCCACGACCGCTGCTTGCCGATGGCCTGGATTGACTACCGAAAAGCTTTTAATGCAATCTGTCGGACTTATCATCTGTCTGTTGGAAAGCTTGAAAGTTCATTCACCCATAATGAGCTGCGTAGAGAGATTTCTGCCCCTTTGGAAAACTAGATTCAAAATCTCATCTGAAAATGATGGTATGACAACGAACAGCGTCATCTTCCAGGCGGTCGTCTTTTAAGGCGATAACATGAGCCTTCTACCCTTTTGCATCACACTTTTTCCACTATCTCGCGTACAACGCAATTTTCCTTGGTACATCCACGGCGAAAAAAAATAATCATGAGAATAAGGTAGGTTATGTATTTTATATGGATGGCTTGAAAATATATGCTTCTAGTTCAAAGCAACTTAAGAGTGCTTTAAATATCGTCAAGTGGTACACAAAAGAGATTTTTATGGACTTTGGATTGTATGCGCGGGCTTTTAAACCTCCAATGTCTTAATAACCGAATTATTCAAAATGCAGCTCACATTGTTTCAAATAGAAGAGATCGTCTCCTAAAAATGCCAGGAAACACGAAATGATTTGCAAATGAGCGTTTCTTCACAAAGCCGTGGATCAGGCGTCCGAGACTCTTGTAAAAATGTAGAAAATCAGCCCTTGTCGAAGAAACAAACTTTTGCTTTTCTCCAATCGTCAGAACCTAACTCAGGAACGCACGGTTTTATTTTCGCGTTCGACGACGCTGTGATATCCACCTTTGTATACCATGACCGCATGTACCAAAAAAATGCCGAGGTATTTGCGAGATGCATGCAGACGGCAATCATCCTTGGGTTGCTCCGTATTTTTACTGAGAGCCTGTGTCATTTTCGTATATGACAGTTGTGCCCAGTCGGACCCTGCGGTGGTTGTTGGACCTGTTCTTTCAAGTACATGTATAATATATCGGTGAATAATTTTATCCAGAAAATAAATTCTGATTCGAGGGTCGTAGCTTAATGAGACAGAGTGGTGATAAATAGAATAGCGTGTCCTATTCTGAACGGTCAATGGGCGTGGCCAATTAGGCCAATACAATTAGTATCGGAAGAGGCTTGTTTTTTCTGGTAGACAATGTGTTTTCCTAGGAGAGAGGAGTGGGGAGTATAAAGGTGTTTCAACGTTTTTGGGAGAGGAGAGGATGTAACCTAATCACAATGTGAACTGATTAGGCTCATATTACTTTCTATTCAGATTGAAAAATGTGTGTAAAAATGAAAATGATGCTACAACTACATAAATGTATTATAATATTAAATTTATTATTAAAACTGAAAATGACCTTAAACTATTTTAAGTGATAGTCAGTAAAGAATCCTCCTTTTAATTATAATTCCATATTTGTTTCAGATTTATTTATTACTTTTCCAAAAGACATTCTTGAAAGAAAAAAATATATTTATTCAAGTACGTGTAGAAAGAAAATGTTCGACTTTGCCATCAATTTATGAAATTAAGATAGATGTCAGTTCTAGGAGAACTATTTCAAAATATAAATAGACGAAAAGTTTTTTGAGTATAGCTTGTACCAGACTTTTGATGTAAGAAATTTAAACCTAATTATTTGACGAATTAATTATTCATTCGGCGAGTTCATATTTCCAAATATTAAATAATGAAAAATTACTTCAATTACGAAATCCGTACATGCTGCTACATTTTCTACAAAAAATTTTATTCTTCTATAAGTATTGTCTTGTTTCCGTGAGCCGTCATAAACACTATCGTACAGTTGACAAATTCAAGGGTCTGGAGGTATAAAGTTGAATTTCGAAAACTGAAGTATGATTCAATTATATCTGGATATTGTTAGAGTTTTGTCCAAGTTGAAAAGTAGAAGGTGATTCGGTTGCCTGAAATGTTCATAAGTTTATTGACCGGTTGAAATTTCCCATGTGATTGAACCTCGAGTCCAATTAGAATCGTCTTGGAAAATGTATGATTAAGTCCGTAAACAGTTGGTAAAATTATTTTCTGTGTCGCTCTCTTCGTGAAGTTTGTGGACGTCAAGACCAAGCCTTGAGGAGCAGCTGTAGTAAGTATTTATTGAAGCGATGATGACTTTGGTATGTACAAGGTTCCTAATGTTCCGGAATTCGGCTTGGATCAACGTACTTTTCGTTCTTTTAGCCAATCTATACTTGCTAATACCTTCTTACAGCACTAGACTGATATCAGATGCGTGGAGGTATGGAAAACTATTGACAGTTCTGAGGCGTGCACTACAGACCTCAAGTATTCAGTTCCAAAAGATGCTTAAGGCGATTTATAAATAATACCTACTAAAGCACTATCTTGTTTTAGCCAATCTCGATTTAAAGGAATTCGAAAGATAGATTAATTGATAATAGACTCACTCCTACCACAGCACCCCTGAGGCTGTAAAGACAGATTCCGCCTCCTATCTAGGAATCACTGTCTCTACAAAGTAGGGTCCACTTATGAATAGAAACTGAACTGGAAATATAGCGGTTTAGTCAATTCTCATGGACAGCTATGATGTGATAGGCCTGCGAGCGAAAATAATGTTTATTCAAGCCTTCTTGGTACAAAATACACTACTAAATTCTAAATAACGGGCCAAAAGAGACTGAGCACTTACGTGGCAAATATATAGAGTATGTATTGAGATAATAAGTTATATACACCAGAGGTAACTTAATTAAAAAATGAAGATTGTATGAAATTTTATCGAGAAACTGACTACTGAAACCAGAAACTGATCATAAAGCCAAACTTCTCCCGAGAAGATGTATTTAATACGTCTATTGCTGACATGCCCAGCTGGGATAAATTCCCTTCGATAAGACAGAGTCCGCTTTCACCTCCATTCCTTCTGAAGAGAGGGAGTAGTGGTAGAGTCGAGCGGTGATTTTTTTGTCTAGTGACGTCGCCTTGCTAAAAAATAAACGTTTATCTATCTACAAAATATGTGTACTGTTGCTTCAGGGCGACTAACTTTTCAATATAAAATTTAGTAGCAAGTGTTGAATGATGGTTTTTACGTATTAAAATATATCAACATTGTGCACAAGGTAGAAATATAAGTTACATACATACATACATTGATTAGCAGTTCGAACTCGAAAGTTCATTGCCTCACTACCCGATTCGGGTAGTGTTTCTAGGTGGATATTTACTACCAATGTGGGCCCACCACACCCACGACGGGCCAGCAGCACGCAGTATTCCTGAACGGTCACCCATCCAAGTACTAACCGCGCCCAACAATGCTTAACTTCAGTGATCTTACGAGAACTGGTGTTTCCAGCGTGGTATCGCCGTTGGCAGAAATATAAGTTATAGAAATAAAATATGATTATAAGATCTAAAATGGTAATTGTATTGTGTTGTTGAGTGCCAGGTGCGCATGCGCCTTCAGAAATTGCAAAACTCAGCGAAATGGACGTGGCAAGATTTATGTCTGGGCTACCTCCAGCTCCTTGACAAGAATTGGTAGATTGGATGGGTTATACGGTATTTGAAGAAAATTACGAGGGAAAGTAAGCAAAATGGACTTTACAATTTTTTTCATAAAAGATAGTCGCGATCATTTAGGGTAAAACTACAATTATTTTCGGGTACAGATGCGGCAGCGAATTACATATATATATCGATTCGATAGCCCATGATCACAACAAAAAAAATGTCTAGTACAAACAATAAAAGTCAGATTATAAGACACAAGGCTGAATGGCCAAGAGGAACAAAAACAAAACTACATTATTATATTCCATCATTAGGATGAAATGTCGGTACCATAAATGAAGAGCAGAATAATAAATTGAAATCTTTGAATCTACTGAAAGCTACAATGCGCGAGATTAGGTTAACGCGACGGAGAGAATTATTGCCCGACACGAGGCTGAGATGGCGTCGAAGATCTCTCTCATAGCCTGACGATTATTATTTGAGAAGTTGTAGGCTCCGGAAGCTACGATCATGGTTCTTTAAAATCAACCAATCCCGACGCAACTGGAACGTGTACGTCATCCGCTTCTGCTCCTTCTGTCCTAGAAGGTAAGCAAGAGCGGGAAATTTACGCGAGATAACATCGGGCAACACTGTTCCTTGGAGTCAGATCTCTAGCCGCGGATGATCTTACGCGGCAGACGGGACAGTTGGAGATGAAGTTTCACCTCTGGATACTTTTTTAGAGCTACCAATCTTTGTAGAATGTTATGAGGAACAGTGTTGACGGACCAGATGAAGTAATCCCAGAAGAACAGACTTTTGCATCCGGTTCGCGATGGAATGAGCCTGACGCTGGCAAGCCGGAATCTTGTTGAGTTGGCTAATAAATGAAGCTTTCATATCTCCAAGACAGCCGATTATGAGAACTACAAGATGGACTTTGAAGCCTTGGTAGAGCCTGCTTAGCTCGAAAAGAAGTGCTTGATATTTCGTCCGTTTTTCTTCCTCCTTTGCCGTGATAATACCATCGGCTGGTGCCGAGAATTCAATCACGTAAATGATCTTGTTCTTCAGATCTTGGAGGACAATATCAGGCTTCGTAGCACTGATACGTTGAGTGTTCGAGAATGAGAAATTCCAGTAGATCTTACACTGATCATTCTCCACAACGGACTCGAGTTCCCCCTGGGCGTATGGCAAGACGGGCAATAGATCAACACCATAGAAGTGCCTCAGATGGTAATATAACAATTTTAGAGCCGCATTGTGTCTCTCTATGTACCCGTATCGTGCATATTTTGAGCATCCACTGAGAACATGTCCAAGTGTTTCTGGCTCTTGCTTGCACGCTCGGCAGTTGGTATCGCCTACAGGTATATTCATTATGCGCTCGCGGTAAACTAAGGTGTCTATAACGCCATCTTGACAGGCAAAAAGAAATCCCTCAGTCTCCGATTTTAATCCAGCAGACTTGAGAAACATGTTGGACAGACCCATCGAGAGCTCTTCTCTACGTATAATGCCGTAGAATTTACCATGAAGGGGCTTGTCAGCATGTTCTCTTAGTAGAAGTGTATGTTCTGCTTCCTGTACACGACTTTTGAGCACCAAAGGTGTTAGTGATGCTAGGCCATGTGTAGTGTCGTTGGAATCAAATGGGAGGCCAAGCTCCTCTCCGGCCCTATCTGCGGCACGATATAGAAACGCCGTAGCATTGACGACTTCATGTTGATGTACTAGTCGCATAAGAAAATCTGTGCTATTTAGAACTGAGCAGGCTGTAGCCAGAACCGTTCTGCGATGAAGACACTCTAAGCTCAGCAAGCCTCTACCCCCTTTATCTCGAGGGAGCTATATTCGAGGTACGGAAGATCTAGGATGATGACTTCGATGGATTGTCATCATCTTGCGTGTGCTTCGGTCAAGTTGCTTCAACTCATCGACGTTCCATTTTACTGCACCAGACGTGTAAAGCAGTATAGGAACGGCCAGCATATTGGTCGCCTGGACCTTATTCTTTTCAGATAATTCGGAAGCCCAAATTTTTCTGAGAATTTGGCGATACCTTTTTCCAAGGGCCGTTTTTAACGCAAGCACATCATGGGTTTCCGCTTGCGGTATTCCAAGATATGTATATGTTTCTCCAATACCAAGATGTTGAATGGTATTTCCGCCGATGAGTTGAACATCCTGATCGTGACCCGATGATGTAGTTTCTAGTCTTCCTTGGTGTAGGTGGACGCAGGCACACTTGTCCAGTCCGAAGCTCATGCCAATCGCTTTAGAGTACCTATTTACCGCCTCCACAAGGATGTTAAGGTCCTCTTTCGAGGAAGCAAAGAGTTTAAGGTCGTCCATGTATAAAAGGTGGTTGACCTTATATTCTCTTTTGTTCGGCGGGCCACATAGGTATCCAGAGCTTTTGCCTCGGAGCACAATAGATAGAGGCAAGAGGGAGATGCAGAAAAGTATCGGACTTAGAGAGTCTCCTTGGAAGACTCCGCTCTTATATGTGATATAGCTTGTAGTCACTTGTCTTTTGTCAGATGTTATGACAAATCTTGTCCGCCACAAGAGCATAAGCTCTTTTATGCATCTCACTATTTTTGGGTGCACCTCCATGCAGTCAATGAGCTAAATAAGTAGCTCACGGTTCGTGTTATCGAATGCCTTACGGTAGTCAATCCAAGCCATGGACAGATTGCGTCGATACCTGATCGAGTCCTGGGTGATACACCTGTCTATTAACAGGTTCTCCCTGCAACCTGCCAGACCTCTCTTGCATCCACGTTGTTCAACTATTGCACTCCATACCGGCTCGATAGATGTTAATATTCTCTCTTTGAGGATGCCAGTGAATAGCTTGTAGGTGGTGTTTAAACAAGCTATGGGCCTGTAGTTCTTTGGACTTGACAAATCTCCGGTCTTAGGAATCAATACCGTGCGTCCTTCCACTAGCCACTGCGGGACGGGTTGTTCTCCGTTTAAGAAAGTAGTAAATATACGAGCTAGATGTTGGTGCGTAGAAGTAAACTTTTTAAACCAAAATTTGTTGATTTTATCTGGCCCTGGCGCTGAAAAGTTCTTAGTTCTAGCGATAACTTTCTTCACTTCTTCAGCAGTAATTAGTGGACACTCTTGCTCTGGACCTTCTAACCTTTGCCTTTGGCAAAAGTTACGAAAGAGTGATATATCTGAAGCGTGGAGGGGGCACCCGGGGCCTGACGATTATTATTATTATTATTATTATTTTCTGGGTTGAGACTGTGAGAGCTCCTGACGATTGGTTGATCCCGTGACGTCCCCTGATAAGCCTGAGAGTGACCCCAAAGCCCTTTATATACGGCGAGGACCACAGTCACGCTGTTGGCCGACATTTCTGACTCACTGATGCAGTTACTGCTCGTGAGAGTAAGCCGTTTCTCCACAATCGTGGTAGAGTGACAAAGGATATGAATAGCTGTCTCATAATCCCTTCGCACAGGCGGCAGAGGGGACTTTCTGCGAGTCATATCTCATGTCTGTGATATTCAAGGTTTCCATGCCATATATACAGTTCTGTTAGGACTTTGACATCACTCATTTTGAGCTTAAGTATTTCCTTCGCTCGATTAAGGTTTAGTTTCAAACCCAAGAGTGGTTTGGCCTGTCTGCAGCCAGTGGCCAATTCCCACTGATTTTGATGTTCCTCGGTCAGCCGACTGTTGATTTCTTCAGTGACTAACCTACTGGAAATGCCTTCAACTAGTTCGGGTCCTGTGAAGTTTTCTCTTGGTGCTAGTTTTGCTAGCCTGTCCAATATCTCATTACCTTTGATGCCACTGAGTCCAGGGATCCGAAGTAGAGTTACTCCGTTTACCGCCGCTAGGTTGGTCAGTGCCTCAAAACACTCCCATACTAAGAGCGATGTAGTCGTTATTTCATTCAAGGCGATTATAGCAGCCCTGCTGTCTGAGCAGATACAAATGTTTCTTTTGTTGCCATACTCCAGTGCCGTATAGGCGCACTGGAGCATGGCCATAATCTCAGATTGTACAACTGTGGCATAGGACCCCGTCAGGATTGTGATGACCATTCCACTTCATCTATGATATACACCGGCTCCTACCTTCTCCTTGTTCCTGGAGCCATCTGTAAATCAGTTGTCCCCATCACTGTGCAGGTGTGCTACGCCGTTAACCCAATTCTCCGTCGTGGGTAGGCTAACACAATACTTCCTGTCGAAGAGATAGCGAGTAGGTGTTTTGTCCCTGAGCATGCTCAAGATCGGCCTACTCGCGATGTCGGTTGGGATCCGCACTGCCGTCGAGATCCTTCCGCCTTTAACCATATTTAATATCCAGGCCGCCTTTGCAGCCACGGCCTTGATGGTGAGATGGAGGGGCTTCAGCCCTATTAGTGCCTCAAATGCCATTGTGGGTGTCGACTTTGAGGCACCAGTGACGCCTCTTAGAATCAGTCCCCTGATTCTTTCCAGTCGAGACTTCACAGAGGACAGTTCGATCCTGCTCCACCAGACCACAGCCGCGTAGGTTAGCCTGGGTCGTTGGATCGCTGTGTAGATCCACATAAGTGTGTCCGGCTTCAAGTCCCAGCTTTTTCCTATGGCTCGTTCCATGATAGCTTCTTATCTAGGATGACTCCTAGATATTTAGCTCGTTCTTTGATTTCCAGGTGCTGTCCTTCCAATTTCAGTGCACTCGTAGTTCCTTATTTATACATTCTGGTGAATACAACAGCATTTGTCTTATTCGGATTGACCGATAATCCAGTATTCTTGCACCAAAAATCCACTATCCCCAGTGCTTGCTGCATTTCTCCGAAAAGCACATTCAGATGCTGGCCGCGCACGATAACCAATATATCGTCCGTGTAACCTATAACGTGGTAGCCCTGACTCGTGAGCAGATGAAGCAGTTCATCCATTACCAAGCACCACAGCAGGGGCGATAATACGCCTCCCTGTGGACATCCCGAGTCAACAGTTCCACATAAAGTGATATCAACCTTCGTCGTTTTTAAGTTTCTTATGGCCAACATGTGGTAAATGAGATCCATAGTTCATCCATTTTGTCAGTACTGGCACGTCTAAACCTGTCTCTGGTTTCCTTGCGAAGCCCTTCTAGTTTCCCGTTCCACTAGTGTGTCTCCCCAGACTTTCGGACTCTCGCGGGTCGACAATTACTTTCATAAGTAGATTTGATGGCCTCCGTGAAAATCTTGACTACCATCTCCAGGGTGTCCACGTCTCTAATTGACCTCCATTCTTCTTGGATTTCTGGCTCACTTAGGGCCCGCGGGTTCTTGACATTGTCTCTAAAACTAGCGGTAGTGATTAGGTATTCCAATAGATGTTTACCACTTGAGTTAATGTCCGTGCTGCCCCACAAAGTATGGTGGGAATTAGCATCGCTTCCCAGCAGAATAGGAAGAACCCTTAGCTTGCAGTAATCCACCAGTGTACGCACCCCCACTGGTGGTTGGTATCGCTGCCATACGGGAAGTAGTCCGATCCCATGACTAGCTTCCCTATTCCTTTAAGATCGGTGGCTATCATCATTAGGTCTTTCGAACATAACTTTATCAGCGTGACAACGTTGACTCCCTTCGCCAGTATGCAGGGTCTTGGTTTGGTCACCTTGGGGTCCCTAAAAGAAAAAAACCAGCTCCACCCCCCCCCCCCAAACCCCCTTATAGTATCTCGAACTAACCAAGGTTCCTGGATTAGCGAGATACCTGTGTGCCTCGCAGCCATGCCCCTCTACAGAACCACAGAGGCACATTTGCTGTGATGCAAGTTAATTTGTGTAATGGTTAGGTCTTCTTCCTGAGGCCTGTCGTGCCTGACGATTCGCCAGGACGCTGTCCTTAGTGAGAGGTTGAATCCCTCCAACCGCCGAATGACCACAGACGAGTCCTCCAGTTTACCTGGGAACTACGCCGTAGCCCTCACCATCCTTTAGAGCAATTCAACCCCACCTACTTTTAGGTCTGCGCCTTCCCAGGGACTACGCACAATGATGTGTTACTGAAAACACTTGTAAAGGCTATAAGAAATTCGAAACATCCGAAATTTTCAGAACAAGAATCTTGAGAGTCCCAATGGATCAGGTGATAGCGCCTCAGGCTTTCGAGCGAAGAGACTCCATGTCGAGGGGTCCATCACGCGGTAGTCGCTGGTCAATTTCGAATAATGAACATACAAACACACATAATTGTATATCGTTTACCTGGAAGTGAAACAGTCTTTTTATCAGAGCGTGAGTTTTGCAAATACGCTTGGATAAAAAGACGTTTCACTCCTTGGTACACACGCTACTTTATGTAACAAAGGTATGATTTACAAGTTTATCACGTTTGAAATGTTACGTTAGGTCGAAGCATTCTATAACTGTACAGGAACGACAGCGAATTCGCATACGCAGTTAACTATTATGATCGTCTAATGATCATAATTGTACTCCGCACCACGCAGCACATGCGCGTTTGCTGTCCAGTCCTCCTCTTGTATAAGCCGCTACTTTCAGAACTAAAAATACGCTGATAAAACGTCTAAATTCTGCCTGCGTTTCATAAAAGTTCCATAAACGTTCACTCTCCCATGAGGCATGCATGGCAAGCGAGATGTATATTGACAGAACGCTAGAAAGAACGAAATGCTTTATCGTCAGGAAAGGCTCTCGCAAGATCCGTCACCCACATTAAATCAATCAATTTGTTCGATTTCAATTATATCCATTATACAACTGTGAGCAGAGCCAGCGAATGAGCAACTGTCAACGTAGATTAAAATTGCGTTAGCAACGAGACAGAACGAGTCGCGGTCCACGTTTTTCTGAAGATTCTTGATTAAAATCACTGAAAATGTCAAATAGTTACAATTTTCCATAGTACTTTTAAGTGTCGTCAGTGAAACATCATTGTGCACATTTATTTTTTAAGTGAAACTTGTTTTTCTTTAGCGTATAAATCTAGTAGATTGACGTTTCAATATGACCAGCTGAGATAAATTTATATTTAACAGTAGGTTTATTGTTTTTACAGTACAAAATGGCCATTTTAATCACCATTTCACTGTCCCCACCATCCACGCTAATTTAACTTCAAATTTGTGCAATAAACTTCAAATCTTAAAAACTACCCCCTATGCGGCATACATCATGACGGGCCAGCGAAATATTTCGCCAGCCTTGACAAGGTCCAAATCATCTTTGTATTGCGCATTATTTTTCTCTCAATTTGTTAAAATTTGTGCAACAAAATTCAACCCCTAAGAACTACCCCCTGCGAGGCAACGACATAGCAGGGCCAGGGATCGTCCATATATTACGTAAGAAGTTTTTCTTTTGTTTATATCGTTGTGTCCTCAACATCACAGAAATTTTATTCTCGTCTTTATTTAAACAAAAGAAAAACATCTTACGTAATATATGGACGATCCCCCACCGAAATATTTCGGCAGCCAGTCCCGACATTGTCCAAAATCAACTTTATATGGGCCATATATTTTCGTCCTAATTTGTTTTAAATTTGTGCAACAAACATCAACTCTTGAAAACTACTGTCTATGCGGCCAACATCATGACGGGGCCAACGAAATATTTTGCCAGCTCCGACATTGTCCAAAATCAACTTTATATGGGCACAGTAGTTTCGTCTTAATTTGTTCAAATTTGTACAACCAATTTCAGTCCAAATTTGTGCAAAATAAATGACGAAATATTTTGCCGGCCCCGCCTTGATTTTTGCATTTTTGCCATCGTGTTTGCCTTACAGGGGATAATTTTTAGAATTAGAAGTTTCATGCACCAATTTGAAGAAATTAAGGCGAAAATTTTAGGCCCACCTAAAGTTGATTTTGGATGATTTCGGGACTGACTGGCGAAATATTCCGCTGGTCCTGCTATGCCATTTGCCTGACAGGGGGCAGATTTTAGGGGTTAAAGTTGGTTGCACAAATTTTAACAAATTGAGAGTGAGAGATTGAGCCCATATAAAGTTGATTTTGGACATTGTCGGGTCTGGCGAAATATTTCGCTGGCCCCGCCATGATGTCATAGGGGAAAGTTTTTGAGGGTTAAAGTTGGTTGCAAAAATTAGAGCAAATTGAGAAGAAGATAATGTGCCCATATAAAGTTGATTTTGGACAATGTGGGGGCTGGCGAAATATTCCGCTGGCTCCGCCATGGTGTTTGACGCATAGGGGGTAGTTTTTAGGGGTTAGAATTTGTTGCGCAAATTTGAGCAAGTCAAGACGAAGATAATGCGCCCACATAAAGTTGATAATAATAAATGTTTAGCCCAAAAAAAGTTAAATTTGCGTGCCAGCGAAATGGTCCTGCCATTTTATGACTAAAGAACACATAGTAGTATTTACATGTAGTATTATTATTATATTATTATATATGTATAATACATGTAGTATTCACAAATTTATGATGGACAAATGGAATTTTCGAAATTTACAATGTACACAAGTGAAAAAGGCTTTCTAAGTTATGAAATTGTCCTATTTCTAGGTTTCTAGGGAATATATTTGTTGTATTTAAAAAGGAATCAATGTTAAATACATCTCCTGTAAACTTAAATCCAAGTCTCTTTCCGAAAAAGAAATTTGGAAAATCCGTCCGTATAGAAAGAAATAATACAAATTGGTAGCATTCGGAATGAGTGAAATAGCAAGACATTCGAAAAAAATCAGAATCATTCGGAACGAGTTAACTAGCTGGCTATTGGAAAAGAAGTTGGAAATATTCGGCAAGACTCGGAAATCTTCGGAAAGTCAGACATTCAAACAGCCGGAAAGATTCAGCAACAACGTTCACGTACATTTCAAAACCATTCAGAATCACAAATCATTCCGAACACTTTCTGAACCTATCAGAACACTTTACAAAATATTTTTGAAGTTATATTTCCGGAAGTTTTCTTTTTGTCCGCTAGGATATTCCGCATGCTTCCGTTTACATACTTTGAAAGGATTTTTAAAGCCTCGGCACAGATAGCGTTGAATCAGCACAAGTTATGTGATAATGGAGTTCTATAGATTATTCCTTGTTTTTAACATCAATTTATTCAAAAATTATTTTTTCAAATTTTTCATAAGTATAATTGATCAATAAAATTAGCTTAAGACTTAAATTGAATGCATATTCATTTCTTTTTATTTATTTATTGTATGTTCATACAGATGTCTAATTATCCCAACCTTCAGCATTAACTCTTTCTAAAAATTGTTTATTAAGTAACACTCTATTACTAAAAGCGTAATGCGTAGCAAGTCTTCAATGAAAACAGTTCTTTAAAAAAAAACTATTATATTAGGGTTAGTATAACATTTTTATCACTATATATTCTCATAATTGTTACAGTCCTGAAGAGGTCATGATTCCATGGTTAGCATTGGCTTTTTTTCATGAATAAAGACTTCTTTATTTTAAAACCATTCCTGCTAAAAATTTCGGATTCCAAAATTGGTCCGAATTTATTCGAAATCAATTCGATTCACGATTTTTTTCCGAAATATGTCCGATCTATTCCAAAAACTGTACGAAAACAGTCAGAAATTTGTCCGGTTATGTCCGGAATCTGTCCGGACCATAAATTTTGACTCCGGAAAGAGTCCGATTTGATCTGAAATTAGTCCGCAATTTAACACCTGAAATGATTCTTGTTGAACTTGAAATGAAAAATAGTCCGGTCTAATCCGAAATTTACACGAAAGTAAACTGCCACTCCCGAAAGAGTCCGACTTAATTCGAAATTGATCCGGAACTCAGTACCTGAATTTATTTTTGTTAAAGTAAAACCGGAAAATCGTCCGCTTAAATCCGAAATCTGTCCGGTCTAAAACATCAACTCCGGAAATAGTCCGATTCTATCCGAAATTAATCCGCAGGTTTAAGTTGTCATTCGGTGAAATTAAAGTGAAAACGAAAAATTGTCTGATTAAATCCGAAATCTGTCCGATCTAAAACATCAACTCCGGAAATAGTCCGATTCTTTCTGAAATCAATCTGCAGGTTTTAGTTGTCATTCAGTGAAATTGAAGTGAAATCGGAAAATCGTTCTGTCAAAAACATCGACTTCGGAAGCAGTCCAATTCCATCCAAAAGTTATCCACAGGTTTAAGTAGTAAGTTGGTGAAATTCTAATGAAAACTGAAAATCGTTCGATTAAATCAGAAATCTGTCCGGTCAAAAACATCGACTCCAGAAATAGTCCGAATCTATCCGAAATGATTCCGCCAGTTTAAGTTATAATTCGGTGAAATTAAAGTAAGAATGGAAAATTGTCTGATTAAATCCGAAATCTGTCCGATCTAAAACATCAACTCCGGAAATAGTCCGATTTTTTCTGAAATTAATCTGCAGGTTTTAGTTGTCACTCAGTGAAATTGAAGTGAAATCGGAAAATCGTTCTGTCAAAAACATCGACTTCGGAAGCAATCCAATTCCATCCAAAAGTTATCCGCAGATTTAAGTATTAAGTTGGTGAAATTGTAATGAAAACGGAAAATCGTTCGATTAAATCAGAAATCTGTCCGGTCAAAAACATCGACTCCAGAAATAGTCCGATTCTATCCGAAATGATTCCGCAAGTTTAAGTTATAATTCGGTGAAATTAAAGTAAGAATGGAAAATCATCCGATTAAATTCACAATATGATCGCAAGTTAAATTCAACGTGATCAAGTTTTAGATAAAGTATAAATTTCTCCGGTTGTGCCTGTTTTTGTGGTTGAAAAACATTCTTTATTGCAAAATATTCGAAAAAAAAACTCTAAAATAGAAAACGAAGTAGGTAAGACATATGAAAAAATATACTTCGATACATGTTTTCTGCTTGTTTAGTTACCACAGTAAGTGATAACACAGTATCGTTCAACGTTCTAGGTAGTTTTTAGTTAAACGAATGGAATTATGTACCGTTTTGGCGTTATCGTCATCTTTCATTATGTAAATTTATTGAGTTTCAACTGTTGTAGTGTTGAGAAAAATACTGTAAAGAAATATATTTTTTTCATCATTCAATATAGATTTTAGTTGAGTGATTATACATATTTACAGTTTGGTCTGATAGCAGTCTTTTAATATCAAGATTTATTGAATTCCAACTCTTTAGTAGTGTTGACGTAAATCCAATAGAGAAATACAATAGAAAAATAAATGTTTGTCCATTTTCCTGTACTATTCGAGATATTTTTTAGCTTAGCGGGTGGAAGTATTTACAGTTTGCCGTTTTAGCTCTCTTATAATATTGAGAATTATTGAATTTCAACTGTGTTTGGTAGTGTTAGGAGAAGCATATCATTTTCTTCAATAATGGCGAAGCATTTGTCACTAATTTGCAAAAGTAGTATGAGCTTTTTTTCGTCTCCTTGTTCAAGCACTTTCATCATATTTTTTGAAAGAAAGTTATTATTGTTGCACTCGGTGCATGGAAAATCTCCAGTATCGCAAGTTATGATGAAATTCTCTACTGCATAGTAGGACGTGTCGAAAGAATGAAATATCTTTATTTCGTTTTTGGATAGGGCGTCAGAAAATAACCACAAAAGCGATAATGAAACTTCAAAAACAGACCAAAATAATAAGAATTTTGATAACGACGAGAATAGTAAACGGAAAATGAGGAGGATACTAATAAGCTTCCGAACAAGGATGAAGATAATTATATGGTTCCGATAGAAAATGAATCTGTCCATGAAAGTGAATCTACTGCTCTCTTCGAAGAAGAAGCAGTTGATGGGACTGGTAATGGATTTGATGACGATGTGGAATAAGGAGCAGTTTATGGAAATGATGATGGAATTGACGATGATGTGGAAGAAAGATCAGTGGACGGGAATGATAATAATTAATTGAAATAGTATTTATTTTACTTTTCTCTAAACTGTATGCTATTATTGGACTTATTATTTTAATATTCAACATATGTAATTCGTTCAAAAGTATTCTAATTTTTTTCATAAAACTGCATTAAAAATGTAATCAAAAATGACTTCTTGTACAACTTTTCAACATCCTGTTTTCGCTTATTTATAATTAAATACTCTATACCTGTATCGAATTTCATTTTTTAAATTCAGTTTGCTGCATCGGATGAGATTAGGATGTATTGCGTTCGCGAATAACTAGACAAATATCGGACAAAGGCGGTTAAGATCCAAATTAATCGCATTCGTCAGAAAGGACAAATTTCTTACTTTGCCGGGTGAGATCCGGATTAATTGCATTCCTAAATTCGAACAAATTTCGGATTTAACCGGATAGGATGCAGATTAATCGCATTCCTCGAATCTTACACATTTTGGACTTAACTGGATTAATCGCATCCGCCAGACCGTACAAAAAACGGACATGAATGGATACAGTCCGGATTAATCGCATCCGAAAGACCGTACAAAATATGGACATGGCCAGACACGACCGGACACAAATCGGTCTAATTGCATCTGTCAGACCGTACAATACACGGACATAGCCGGACACAATCTAGATTGATCGCATCCTTCAGACAGTTAAAACACGGGCTCGACCGGACACAATACAGATTTATCGCAGCCGGCAGACAGTATACATAACCCTGCTACAAATTTCAGATAAGTTTCGGATTCCGCAATTAGAAAATTAAATATATGATCTATAGTTAAGCTATAGAAATAGGTTTGTGTGCGTTAAATAAATCAAGAATGCGTTTCTTCTGTGTAAACTGCTTATATAACCTTGTTATATAAAATTTATGCGGTTCGTCAGATCGCATAAAAAACGGACATGATCGGATACAATCCGGATTGAACGAATCCGTCAGACCATACAACTTTCGGATTATACCGGAAAATATTCAGATTGATCATATTTTTCGTGCTACTTCATCCGGACAATTTTCAAATACAACCGGATAGAATCCGGATGACAAAAACCAGATGACGTCTCGGACAATAACGAACAAATTTCGGAATCCGGAATTTGTCTGGAATTTTTAGCAGGGAACGGACTCAACACTGGACCGAAGCCAGGCTGAACACATCCGTTGACGTACAAAACACGGACATAATCCAGATTGATACCATTCGTCAGACCGTACAAAATACGGACTCAACCGGATCTAACTCGGCCTGATCGAATCCGTCAGACCGTACAGCTTACGGATTCTACCGGACAATATTCGGATTTATTTCCGTGCTCCTTCGGCCGGACAAATTTTGGACACGACCGGATAGAACCCGGAGTACAAAAACCAGATCACTTTTCGGACAATTTCGGACAAATTTCCAAATCCAGGATTTGTCCGGAATTTTGAGCAGGGATGACTTACAAGACCAAGGGGTAAAAAAACAACAGCATTTTTTATATTTACGAGGTCCAACAAAAAAACAAAAATTTTTTAAATTAAAGAGAGGTTTTTTTGAAAAACAGCTCCAGTGAAGATTTTCTTTTTTTTTATCGAAAAATAGTTGTCAGTCATCCCCGGTATAAAATCAAGAGAAACATTCTGGGCGTTCACACCTTTGGGAGGAAGTCATTTTAACGGAACCGTGAATAGGATCCTATATAGGTCCTATAGAGGATCCTATATGGTAACCTTGAGAGGTAAACCTATATAGTATCACCTATAGGAAATGAAGCAGGTTCCTACTTAGCGTCCTGCATAGTTTTCTACGAAAAAAACTATATACATTCCCATAACTATTTCTACATAGATTCCTATATGGGTTCCTGTATAGGTTCTTACTTTCTACGTCAGAACCCATATAGGAACTTATATTCAAATGTATGTAGGAAATGTACTTTTACTATGCAATGTATTTGTTTAAAATCTGCTTATTTAAATTTATAAATTCATAAATTAATTAATTAATTAATTAATTAATAATTTAAATTCATTCATTCATGGCCAACGGCCATACCACGCTGAAAAAACCAGTCCTCGCCGGATCACTGAAGTGAAGCAGCGTTGTACGCGGTTAGTACTTGGATGGGTGACCATTCGAGAATACTGCATGCTGTTGGCACATCGTGGGTGTGGTGAGCCCACACTTGTAGTTATTTATTACAAGAAACTATCCACCTAGAAACACTACCCGAATCGGGTAGTGTCACGCCTACCCTGAAAGGGAAATGACTGGCTTAATGGTATACATCGTACACATAAAAATATTTATTTGATTTAAAAAGAAAATACAATGCAAAGAAATGCTAAAAAGTGCTGCAAGGCGTGCTTAGGCACTGCCGACAGGTTTCCCTGCGATACTAACCTAAAATCTAAATTGATTGATCCTTTGATTGCTTTGATATACTGTAAAACTAAAAAAAAAATTGAAAATGGACTCAATAAGTCTAGTGTCGATATATATAGTTCGTGATAAGGACAACCGCAGGATTTCGCCGGGAGCGGGTGCTAATCTGAACAATTGCACCCGCTCCCAGCGAAATCGCGGTAAAATTCCAGCTGTAACCACGTCTCATGACCGCGATATAGGTGGTTACAGTCTGCGACGAATTCAATACGATGATCGGGCAAAAGTTTCGTGCACCCTGAGGACACGGAGCGACCCAAAGACGACCGCCTTCAGCATTTCCCGCAAGCGCATTAGCATAATGTTGGCACGCAAGGATGCTTTGCAGGGTAATAACCAGTGAAACCTTGGCACTTCCAAGAGCGCCGATGATGGATCGTTTTTCGATGTCAAGGAGAACTATGTCAGGCCTCGAGTGCGCAATAGAAACGATTGTCGAGAATATGAAGTTCCAGTATATGCGGCACTTCTCATTTTCGAAAATTGACTCTATTTCCCTAGGAGCGTTTAGCGGAGCGGTATTTGGACTTATACCGTAAGAGTGGCTGAGATGCTAATAAAGCACTCTTAGTGCCGCATTATGCCTTTGGATGTAGGTCGTTCCCGCATGAGTTGGATAACTAGATAGTCTGTGTCCTAGATGCTCGAGGTGTGCATGACACGCTCTGCAGCTATCATTGGGAATGTCTTAACTCAAAATGTGGCGACGGTATGCTAGAGGGGAAATGACACCGTCTTGACATGCCAAGATGAAACCCTCAATGCCCGACTTCAATCCGGGTGATTTAAGGAAAGCAAACGGTAGCTCATACGACATCGACATCTCCTGTGCTTTCTAAATCCGGGCCGACTAATCCAACACAGTGAGGGGAGGAGTAAGGAAAAACCTGAGCAAGAATTAATCAATACAATTGGGCCATTTAAATAAAGATACCAATTGTACGGGTAACAAACTGAGATTCAATTTTATTGAATGGCCATGGATGCCTCACATTTAAAAATTAAGGACCCCGTAAAAGAATCAGATCCACGGTTAATATAAAACACTCACTTTTTATCTATTTTCGTTACTACTGAATTCAAGAATTACTTATCGTTAAATTGGTGGTGCGATACTACTACCACATCTTAGGTGCCAAAGTGGCTAGCGTAAAAGTAAATAAAATTAGCGTAAAAGACGCTGATCCGCAACTAAGCGCACTGCGTATTCAGCAAAAGAATGTATCATCTTAAAATAACTCGAGAACCTACTTTACTTATGAGATCACTCCGACCGAGCCAATTTATCATACCATCTTAAAGCCGGGGTCTTCCAAAACGGCAGTGACTTTGATTGACCTCAGCTGTCATGATCCCGCGCCATGATGGAAGACTAGACCGAACAATGACTATCCTCACTCCTGCCAGAGTCTTATTATAAATCCCCCTGCTAACGTGTTACAAATGAGAACACATAATTCCGCGAACGCTCACTGATTTTAGCCACCAATTTACACCCCGAAGCGAGCCAGTAAATATTAAGGAAGGCGAACCGTGAAGAATATACCTTTCAACCACACTTTCAAGAGTGCGACACGTCTCTTGTCAATCAAAAGGCTCACGCCTGGTTCGAATTGCAATTTTTAACTGATTCCATTTTAATCAAGGCACCACGCCCTGACAAAACTCCAACGTGATATTATCATTTCCAAGGTGTATAGTATAGTTTTGGCGCGTAACACCAAGGTCCGTGTACACGAATCGGTACCTTGCCGCAGCAGACGCCTGTGAAGGCGCGTTCCTAATAGCGTCCTCCAGTAACTCACAATTTTCCCTAGTCCGTTCTATCACATAGTTTTTAGTCATTGGCGAGCTACTTTACTAAGGTGCGCCGCAGGTATGACGCGAACACTCACAATGCACACCTACTATTCGTGGTTCACGCTTGAAATCTCGGCTGCTAGCATGTCGACAGTTCGTATGCTAATCAGCCGGTGGTAACGCTCCCACGTGTTCGTGTCGTTTTGATTGTGTGTCCTCCTTTCTTCCAGCTAACGTGACTTAAAAATATGCAATATTCCTGAATGTGTGATACTGATTCACGACTGCCCAGTCGTGATTGTATAAAAGTGTGGGTGGTGTAGAGTAAAGTCACGACTGCATAGCCGCGTGTGTTAGTATTGTGGGTGGTGTAGTATGTTACAGCCGGCGAAGCCGGCCCTGAAAGTGCCTGGTAACAGATATAGAACGATAGTTCAACGGAATTAGTGTTGTTCTATTTTACATAAAAAAAGTGATGACTTCCCCCCAGTCTGGCGACAGCTCGGAGCGAGCGGAATATAAACCTAGGCCTCGAGGGGTTTCGTTAAGGCAACAGGTCATCCCTCTCGAGGCATACCGTCAGATGACAGGCTATCAGTGATTCTGTGCTTGACCAGGTATTACTTTAAAATAATTTCCAATTGAATCTACTGTCAGGACGTGCAGTTTAAACGAATTTCGGGACGTAGTATAAAATACCACGATACAATATATATATATATATATATATTCAAATATCTAACACTGGTTCATTTCAAATTATTCTAATTTATGATTTTTTAATGCAAAAATGGAAGAAATAATTAGAAATTTACCAGAATTAGACATTTGGATTAAACAACTCTTCCAGATTTTACGTATATCCATTATTATAATTGACAAACAAACATAATATCGATTTTATAAATCATTTTCATGTAAAATGTTCAATTTTGAGGTTAAGTGTAAAAAAAATAATTTCAGTTCAACAAAATCTATCATTGATTTTTTAAAAACATATTCAATGTAAACAAGAACTTCATTTAATTTTAACCAGAGATTTATCTAAACTAACCACAAATTCGTTCGAACCAAATAAATAAGGACAAACGAAAAATTTATGAACATCAAACAAACATTTGTTTCACCCTATATTAGGGAAATAATTTTTTTGTCATTGATGACATTTATTTGATTCAAACAAAAATTTTTCTCAGTGTATGAAAACGTAGGTCCTATATATATAGGATCCGGAATAGATTCCTTTATGTGATTCTACAAATATATCTATGTAAGAATCTGCAGTAGGGTTCCTTGCAGGTTATTTTAAAAAAATCAAATGGTTTTAAATTTGAAAAGAAGCTTGCATAAAATACCTAAAATTAAGAAAAAGAGCATAGAAAGCACTATCTTAACTGCAGTAGCCAAATTTTTTTGAATAATTATGAAAGGAGCTTAAATTCCTCAAAATTGGTAGTATTAGCGCAAAACCCTCAAAGAACTCCGCAAAAGATGCATGGAAAAGGCCTTTTGGTGAAATTGTATAATTATGAATTTTTAAAAGCATCACGTGAACCATCAGAAACACGATCTTTCACACAATTCGACCTAAGGGATTTTTTCATGAATATAATTTGCCAAGATTTAGAGTCCGATCAGAGTACTTTAGTTTTTTTTGTATGTACAGTTGAGAAAGAATGACTTATTTATGGTCAAGGGACTGAGCTAGTCAAGTATTTTATTTGCATGTAAGCTTAACAGAATCTTGAAACCAAATTTCCTTGAATTTTAAAAACCAAAAAATAATCGAACCAATTTGGACAATCACGCATGGAAATACTTATATTTGAAAATATTCGAAACAGTCCCATTCTCTGTTCAAACATCACAAAATAATTGGATTCACGGTTTTTTAAATGCTGTATTTTGGGTGTGTGTTTGTTCAAATATGGTCAATTTAATAATTGTGTTAGTTAATGTGTGTTGAATATTGTGTCATTAATGGTGGTAAAATAAACAGGAAAAGTTGGGAAAATAACCTTACATGATGAAGAGCAGGTAGAGCAGGTAGAAAAAATATAACGTAATATGTAAGGGCTCACTCAGCATATTCCAGAGATTGAACTAGTTTATCACTTGCTGTAAGCATTTTCTTTAAATTTTCTTCTGTTATTCTTAAAGCTCAAAAAAATATAGAAACTTGAAAAAGCCAAAAAAATTTCCAATAGCCCTGCATTTTTTCAGTTTTTCTACACAACCCAGTGGGGGAAAAATTAGGGATGTCCTAGAGACGTCCTTGGGACATCCCTAAGACGTCTTTTGGAACATGTCTTTTAGACCTGCTAGAAATGCTCTTAAGACATCTAATGCAAGTACGAAAAATGTCCCGAGAACGTCCTATGTCTGTAAGACGTCTTGAGGACATCTTTAGGACTTCGGACGTCTTAGAGACGTTGATTGGTGTGACATTGAACGTCCTAGGAACTTCCCAAGGATGTTTTTGGGATTTTCATGCTTTTCTGCCCACTGGGAATCTTCCCAAGACGGTACAGATTTCCATTTAAAGTGGCTTTTTTATAGACAATTTTTGTTTTTCTGAACTTGCAGAATATGATTTTTTTTTAAATTTTTACCCCTAGTAAAGAACAATTGCAACTATTTCAAGCAGTTATTCAGAAATTTGTAGAGATTGTTCTCCGAATATGCAGATTGTTGGACCGCCCTATATTTTAAAATGAAAATTAACAAAATTCTAATGTTAAAAGTTTCATTTGACTGAAGCCCATTCTAGTTTTCTTCAGATTTATTATTTTGAAATTAATAATTCAATGAAATGAAGTAAACTTCACTAGTAAAATTAAATTGAAAATAAATTATAAAGGAATTCTAGTTTAGAGGTATCTATTATTACGTTGTGAACGACATAACATATTCCAATAAGTCCTTAAGTTTTTTGGTATTTTCCGCAATGGATCAGCCAATTATATTTTTTTTGACAAGTTGCATAAATGACTTGAGTCCGTTCTGAAAAAAACGAGACTGGTAAGTTACCCATGACAAATCGGGGTAAGGTAAACAGGAGAGATTGTTATGCGTTTGCAAAGTACTTACTTGATTCTTTTGAATGGAAGGCTCGTCCAAGGTTGTCTGACTATTCCAGATGCGCTGGTGAGGGACAACTGTGCACGAACCAAAGGTGTGCACGTCGAGGGCGGGTCATACAATTAGGTACGTCTTGGTTCACTTCTACAACTGTGTACCGACCCATCTGTGCACATTTTAATTTCTACGGGCACAGTTGGGAGTGTCCTACCTGTGAACGTCAACATTTAGACGTACATAGATGGAATCAAATCAAATCAGAATCAATACAATCAAATTGTCTACTTACAAGTCCACAAATCTGATCGTATTAATTGAGACGTGCATAGTGGCGAGTCTCTCGTCTATGCACGTGCACAGTGAGGAGTATCCCATTTGTAGACATAGACTTGTGAGTTGAAATTCTGATCGTATTAATTGAGACGTCCACAGTTGGGAGGGTATCATATGTGCACGTGGACTTCCAAGTGAAAAATCTGATCCTATTGATTGAGAAATGCAGTATTGGGAGTCTCCCATGCGTGCACGCATACAGTTGGGAGCCTGTCATTTGTGCACGTGCAAAGTTATGAGTATTCTATATGTGCTGATGCTTGGTTAAGTAACAGGTTGTTACCCTGGTTCAGAAGTTCCAGAGTGACTTGTACTGGTTGCGGACAAAGTAGACACGTAATCCGTATTCAAACTGTCCAAGACTGAGTATTGAAGACGGATAGATAAGACTCGATGACTAACTCCGGAAGATGAAAAACTGACAATAAAAATAAACTCTCTGAATGAACACTTGTTCCTGGGTGCCAATTATATATCCTTTATTTGACAGGCGGGACAGGGTGTTTGGTTTCGTCGAAGGAGGCGACTTTAGACGAGGAATTATCGCATGAAAGGTGGATTGCTGGAGCTTTCGGTGTTGCTGGATGGTTGTAACTTTGTAACTTTGGGTGAGGAAAGCAATGCATAAAGGGGGAGCAATTGGA
The DNA here is from genome assembly GCA_932195095.1 of Andricus curvator. Classification (NCBI taxonomy): domain Eukaryota; kingdom Metazoa; phylum Arthropoda; class Insecta; order Hymenoptera; family Cynipidae; genus Andricus; species Andricus curvator. Next base: position 2,194 of record CAKNYM010043612.1, on the reverse strand, counting down.
GGTGCTCGACGGACGTGTCGCTGGACGCGATCGGGGGTGTACATATAGTTTTCTTGATAGGGATTGTTCCTTGGCCTACCTCTCCTTTTCTTTCCTGGGATAGCTATTTTCTCTTCAGATCCAGATTCCTCTACCTCATAATTTGGTTCCACGTGATTGCTTGTCTCCTGTGTCTCGTTGATTGCTTTGTTTTCTTTCTATATCTCCCCCCATAGTAATCGTCGCATGACATCTTGAGTCTGTCATCGTTGCTCGTCTTCCAGGAATTTGGTGAATTAACTTGTATGACTTTGCGAAATTGAAGGTAAAACCTGATCACCTTCAATTAATTCATATATCGGCTTCTCCGTGAACCTTAAATCAATCAATCCTCGTGGAATTGCATTGTTTCGATTTTTTTCCATAGCCTAAAAATTCTTATAACTTAAGGAAATATGGGTGAAATTCTTGTCATGTATCTTGAATGCTGCGTATTTTGGTTCTATCGGTTCTTCTTTCACTGGATTTCTCCATAATGCGTCGGCATTCTGGAACAACATTAATGGTTTCTTGTCCATCACGAGTGTGAATATCCTGCCGTATACGCATGGTCGAAATTGGGTTACACAATAGATAATCGCAAAGGCTTCCTTATTATAAGTATCATATTTTTTCTCAACGTCTTCTAAACTCCTTGAAACATGAGCAATTCGTTTATTCTTAATAATCTCTCCTTGAGATAAGACTTCTACTATCCCATAACGAGATATGTCCCTGACTCAAGCGCCCAAACATATACGGCTGTATAAATATAAAAAAAATAAAATAGATAATTCCTCTTCCAAAAAAGCATTGAAGTTTTAGTTTTTGAGTTATAAAATATTTAAGCTGGACCGATCAGGAGTGCGGTATAAACAGTAGTTTGTGGGTGGAGCAGGAGTCCACCACTCTGTTAGTGACCGCGATTCTCCCGCCGTTATCTTCCATTGCAAAAGTACGCACATTACAAAAATTTATTCATTTTAATTTAGTTTCAGGATATAAAGTATGCTATCATTTTTTGCATTGTCGGGTGTGCAATGTGAGCTGATATAGATAGAGAAAGAGTGTTTTTTTTACAGAATTCCGGCTGCAATTAGCGTAAAGAATTAAAGATACCGAACGCTCTACCGTACTCAGATGTACCGCGGCAAAATAGTTTTCTCGATAAAAGTGCAGGTCAATTAATAGAGCAGTCGCAACAAAGGCAAAAGTTACGGGAAAATGCTATAAGAAGAGGAAAATTGATAATTTCACAATTGATCTGTGTTAGAATATGTTCAAACCATTTTATTTTAGGTAAGTTTTTTAAGGTTATGTTTTCATAAGCAAAATATAAACGTATATACATTCTTAACTTTAACGTTAATAAAAAACCAACAGCATAATAAGATATATAAATTTACGATACATACTTCTTTTTGTATATAAAATCGACAGTAAAGTATGTAATGCTATTTTTTTCTACTAGTTAAAACAACATTTAAAAAATCTAGTGGTCTTTTTAAATAACACAAATCGGACCCTAATCGAAAGAAATCAAATCAAGTGAAACATACCACATAGCATAAAACATAGGTTTTTGGGCGCTAGTCCTTTCTTGGGACAAAGGTAAATCAATTCGACCAGAGCGAGTAAGGGGAGATAAAGGTTTACGGAATCTATATTCCAAAAAGCGAGAAACTCACTGAACGCTAAACGTTGCAGGACACACAGAAAAAAGGGGGGGGAGGTCTTTCAAACTCCAGCCAAAGGATCCACCTTAACTCAAAACTAACATCAAACCATAGTAAAATGAAAGGTAAAAGACAGTCGGAAGTCCGAGGATAAGTTGACTCAAAATAACGTTACAAAAATTTTATAAATAATCGATAATAAAAGATGATAAGATATCCGGGTAGGTAAACGGTAACCAAAATAAATGAAACCAAAATTAGGGTCTACAAAACTACTAGCTCAGTCTAGACTAAAAATTGGTAGATGCGGGGGGGGGGTGTACGTAACTACAAAAGCTCACATTTCCCAATCAGAACAGTTAACAACAATTTATTCAAAACAAGAAAAGAAGTTAACAAAGGGTATATCATGGTGGACAAAAGAGAACAACAAACACATGTAAATTTAAACACTATGATATCGGCCATAAGCCAAGAAAATATATGCAGGCTGGAATTTC
>CAKNYM010043611.1:0-12264 GCA_932195095.1 Andricus curvator | reverse complement strand
TCACATGCCCAAGAGACAGTATACTAATTTAGTCACGGGGGGGGGGGCGGACTGGCATAGGAACTTCCGGTCACAAGCCTTGACTTCCGTGTTAGGAGTTTCTGGTGTCCTTTCTAGTGACATTTTATTCACTTAGTTTAAGTTTGCAGTAGATATATATATTTTCAGGTTGTCAACAATGAAAATACTTGACAGCAAAAGTTAGTGTCATGAACGCATTGACAATACGTTCCACATCATCACAAAGTCCAACAACAATGTTGCAAGTGAATTGTGCAATTGTGAAATATTTTTATCTTAGTTGAGTGATGAAGATTTTCACGCCGTAATAATTATATTTACGGTATGTAATTTCGTAAATAATATTCTCATGGTTCTGCGACCTGATAACTTCATAAATGCACAATTTTATTTCCATTTCTAGGTTACGAAACTTAAGATTTAAGCTGGATACCAAAAAGGGCATAGTATGAGGGGGGGGCCGGGCGGGGGCAATTTCTGCTAGATGTCTCAATTGTTCGGTAAGAATATTCTCTGATTTTCTCCATGTCTGCTATTTTTTCACCAGTGAAACTCTGGAACCTCACTGGTTTCCCAGTAACAAAGCAGAATACTGTTTCAAACAATTTCGGTTTCGCTCATCGATATTCCCTTATGACAAACCGTACTTCTACTGACATCTCTCATTTGACAAACATATTTACCCTCTTAAAATGAACCAGTGAAATCTCACTGATTTCCAGTGAAATCTCACTGGTTGAAATAGCCAGAAGTGTGTCACTGACAATCATTGAGAATTCACTGGTTCATTCAGTGAAGTTCCGGCACTGTTTTAATCAGTGAGGTTCACTGGTTTCTCAATACCAGTAGCCAGGGACCTCCCACTATCAAGCGAAATATATTATATCCCCTGCTCATTGCAGTCAGGCGCCAAATATTTATAAAACAAACATTAGTACACAATAAAATTCGTTTTCACTTGAGAAATGCCAAGACCCGACCGGTGACGCGCGCGTACCAGACGACTAGAGTTTCATGTCTTGCCCGCGTGGAGCGCTATATCACTGGTTCAATATATCATTTGGCGTCACTGGTAGAATCAGTAGCGCTATTTTAGTTGAATCACTTACTGGTTCGTCCAGTCAAAGTGGAAAAATCACTGGTTCACTAGTGATAATTCAAAATACTGATTAAACCAGTGACAATTTCACTGGTTCAGTTTAATAGAGTAACCAATTGTTGGTTTAGCCATGTAAATTAATATCGTAATTGGAGATCGTACATATTTTTATCGTAGTTGAGCCGTTTTCAGGGTATCAGTAGCTAACACATTATATAATATTATTTTAAATTTGTTGAAATTCCTAGTGTTTTTCAGACAAAAATGAAAAGTACATGGTGCAAAGTTAGAATTTAGTAGAAAATGACGAAACTTGTCAATGCTCTCTTAAACTGAACCAGTGAAATTTGCAATGGCTGAATCAGTATTTTGAATTATTACTGGTGAACCAGGGATTTTCCGTCTTTGACTGGGTGAATCACAGTAAGTGATTCAACTAAAACAACGTTACTGAATATTTCAGTGACGCCAAATGATAGATTCAACCAGTGAGACAGCGCTCCACGCGCCCAAGACATGAACCTCCAGTCGTCTGGAACGCGCATGTCGTCGGTCTGATCTTTGCATTTCGCGAGTGACAACGAGTGACATCGACTACGCATACGGCCAGATGACTACTGACACTGAGTAATCAGTGAACTTCACTGATTGAACCAGTGACGTAATTCCACTGTGTAAACCAGTGAAATCTCACTGATTGTCCGTGACACACTTCTGGCTGTTTCAACCAGTGAGATTTTACTACTTCATTTTAAGAGAGTGTTCATGGAAGTTCGGTTTTCAGTATATAATTCTTTGTGATATAAATTTTTTTCTATTTTTCTAATACTTTCTACAGTTATTCTAGTTACTTTATTCATAGTTTAGTATAAAATATTATTTTTTATGTTAAAAAGAATGGATAAGCCGAATGAGTTGAATGAGTCTTTCGATAAATATAAAATGGTTCACATGCCGTAGCGATAATATAATAATTTAGTTTTTGGACAAAATAATTATTTCCTTTAAAATATTTTTTTTTCAGGCTATATTTTCAAATTTGCTTGGAATTCGGAAAAGTTTTTTTATTATCCTTACATCCTTCATACGTAGTATCTATTCATCTAGCTTTACCGTAGGGGAGAGTAGGGTAAAACCGGGTTGCGGGTGAAACCGGGTACCCCCTATATCTCGTGATTTGTGCTGCCCCCTGGGTCTAGTTTGATATATTTTGTTTATGTAGATGCCCTGACCTTATTTTTGTAAAAATTGTCTGGCTACATATGTTTGTTGTCTCAGGAGACAATACCAAATTTTTTGTGGTTGAACGTTACAATTCTTGGTAACAAGTACGTTACCGTGGTTCTTGTAGTCGTACAGAAACTGTACAGCTAAGTAGAACACTTAATTCCGTACCTATTGTAGAGTATATAGCAATAGTTATCATCATTTGTTTATGTTCAGAACCACGTCGGCACAACGTTCCGTTATTTATTGCGTGTGGGGGCAAAACCGGGTACTGATGGTAGGGATAAGACCGGGTAATACGGGGGTCAAAAAAAGTAAAAATAGTTCATAATTTTATATAATCGTTATCGTACATTATTACTATATGTGAGTATTATGTCATTACCGATAATAACCCCCTTTCAAAAACAAATATTGGTTTTTGTCATACAGGAGAAAATAACCATGAAAAATGTTGCATAATATCTGAATTCGAGAATTTATTCATACGTTTTCTAATAATTTCTAATAATGATCTTTTTTAAATCTGACGATGCCACTAATGTACAGAAGTAAGTCTGATAGGCAAAGCTGTCGCTCAAGTACCGAAGACATCGGAGACAAAGAAGAGAAAGAAGGATGATTTTTCATCAGAAAAGGAACCGGAAGCGGACACTGATAAAGCTTGCATTTTTTGGAATGAGCTTTAATCTGTATCGACTAAGAGGTGAATTCAGATTTGCACTGTGTGCAAAGAGTGAGCCTAAATACCATGTAGCAATGTCGAACAGGGCAAATTCGTGTGTGATTACTGCTAAATCCATCGGCAGTACATCTAGGATGCTGAATATCATAATCTTAATAATATTAAAACCTTCGTAAGTGTACCCAAGGTACTCAGCATACCAATGTTTATAATATTTAATTACAATAAATTCAATTTTTCTTAATTTCAATGAGTTTTTTAATTATTTCCATAGGTACCGGGTTTTACCCTACGCACGGGGCGAAATCGGGAATTTAGCGTTTTTTTTTAAACATTTTTTTAAATATGAAGAAAATTTTTCATTTCACATCTGACTTCACTTTCTTGTAGTGAAAGAGTCACAGAAAACTTCTCACTTCACATAAAAGCTTTTCAGCTTTTCGCTTTGCCACACGATGCCATCAAAGACAAAGTACCCGGTTTTACCCTACTCTCCCCTACATATAAATAGCCTTCACCGGGTGGGCAGTGCCCCCTCCTCCTTTCCTCCCAATAAAGAAGTTTGCGAGATGTTCGATATTTATCCAAAAAACCTAGACGACTAGATGAGATATTCTTAATATTTTTTATTGATATTTTTCGAAAGTTGTGCATTTCATATTAAAAGCAAAAGTAATTCTTAATAACGACAACAGTACTGTAAAATTTTTAAGAATAATTTTCAATTAGAGAAATTTTCTCCACATAAAACAGATATATTATCGATTTATTTATTTGATTCCCAATAAGACTGAAGAAAAAATTAGTTTTTTGTGGTAAAATGCTCGCTTCCAAATATTTTTATTCAAAATAAATTTTCAGTTTTCATTTGAAGTAAACAAATTTTTTTATATAATTATTTTAAATAATAATGAGTTTAAACAGTGAATAAATATACATACAATTTATAAGAGTAATATCAATTTGAAAATTCTATCTGCATAGAAGAAAAATAGTATTAGAGAAATTTATAAAATTGTATTGCCAACGGCCATACCACGCTGAAAACCCCAGTTCTCGTCAGATCACTGAAGTTAAGCAGCGTTGGACGCGGTTAGTACTTGGATGGGTAACCATTCAAGAATACTGACATGAGTGCTGTTGGCACATCGTGGGTGTGGTGAGCCCACACTTGTAGTTATTTATAACTACAAGAAAAACCTAGAAACACTACCCGAATCGGGTAGTTGTCACGCCTACCCTGAAAGGGAAATGGGTTAATGGTATGTGTATCACAAAAAATTATTTTTAGTTTTAATGTTCAAGCAGAATTTTTTTTTTAATTTTTTGTCTGTAGCAAGTTTAAAATTTTGCTTCTACTGTTTTTCATTCAAATTTTTTCTTGATAGATGGAGAGGCCTTTTTATCAAATTCAAAATTTATATTCTAATTTTTTATTTCAAAATTTTCTGTAAAATGATAGAAAATGTATGTAAGATATTATAACTAGTGAAACAACATTTCATTTGTGTGGCAAAATACCTCTCCTAAAACTAATTTTCGTTTCGAAAATTTTTTGGAAACATTATGTCTTATTTTAGCTAAAAGTTATAAAAGTAATTTTTGTTCGAAAAATTTCTCTACACAGAGAATAATGCTATGCAAACTTAGTAACTTTTGATGGACGATGAGAAAAAATTAATTTGATTAAAAAGTTCGAACCCATCGATACTTTAAAATATTGTTTAAATACATTTTTTCTCGATAAGCTTGCGCTTCGTTGACATCCCAGTGGAATATTAATGTTATAAAAACTAGATTCAATTTTAGGATCGCTGAGAAAAAATTATTTTTTTATGCAGAAGTTTTCTCTTGACAATAATATATGCTCGAAATAATTTTTCAGTTTCTGGATACTTAATTTTCGGAGATTTTTTACATTGTTTTTTATTTGAACATTTTTGGGGAATAATATGGGTTAAAGTAGATACATTTTGAATTTTGAAAGAAAAAACTAAGTAAAAAAAAATGTTTACTTTATTGATTTATACTTTAGTTTGGTTATTTTGGAAATGACAAATATATTTATCTCCTATGTTGCAGCAGAAGTGAAAGTGGTAAAATACTTGTCACCCAAAATAATGACACTTTTGTGAATATTAATATGTTTTTTCGAATGACACCACTTGGTATTGTAACACATGCACGAGTAAAGAAGCATTAATAAAAACAGTGAAACTAAAAATAAAAACTGTGATTTTTAATTCTCTGATCTGTTCTCAGTGTGGCGTCAGTCGGAATTTAAGATGTCATTCTTTCATGTTGTAACTCGCTTTTCTTGACCTGCACACTCACAAAAAATTTCCAAAAAACTCCAAATTTCACATAGTACCATCCATGGCGAACCCCCACTCCAAATTTCCCATAGTACCAGACATGACGGACCCCCTACTCCAAATTTCCCAAAATACCTTCCATGGCGAACCCACAATCCAAATTTCCCATAATACCATCCATGGCGAACCCCCACTCCAAATTTCCCATAGTACCAGGCATGGCACAAATGAAAATTTGTAGGGATATATTGTATATTTTCTTACAGTGCATGTGCAAGTCTTTTAAAAATAAGTTTTCCGTTAAAATGCCTTTGTAAAATCAGTGGTGCTGGAAAAAAATGTCAGAGGATGGGTAAAGTATAATTGGATAATTAGGCGTACGTGTCTTGCGATTTCGGATAATAAGATAAAAAAATTAAATTACAGTTGAACACATTTTCGAAATCGAAAGTGTCAAAAGTTAGTATCCAAATTCTACACAATTTTATAGAAACACAATACTTCCATAGATTACACTTAGATTTTCGGAAAGACAATTTAATTTCCTGAATATAATTGAAAATTGATCAAATATTTTCGTGATTCTTTCATTTCTATTATTTCATTTGATCCGAAATTTCGAAGTTCTACTTCGTAGAAAAATTCTACATGTTTTCATATTGCTTATTGAAAAATATGCAATACGAAAACATGTCAATCCAAGTTCAACAATTATTCTAATTTTTTTAATGTTTAATTTTATTTTTTACGATTAAAACAAAAACTGCACATCCTATCAAAAAATGGTAAATAACAAACTTGTAGCCATTTTTAAGGCAAACAAACTTTTGTTTATTAATTTTTTTCGTAGCTTCTGTTATTTGTAGAAAAATGTATTTTTTTTTTATTTTTAATGCTTTGACGAATAGAGCCAAAACTGCGCGTCCTATTTAAAAGTGATTACACAAAAATTTGTAGATTTTTTTTTGGGTTAACACAAAGGCAGACACACACACACAGGCAGCCAGACACATTCGCGAAAACCCGTTTTTCGGGCTCAGAAGGTCTCAAAATGTGGACATTTGACAAAAACGGGGGGGGGCGGCGCCAAATTTAAAAAAAATATAATACCTTCTCTGATCAAAATTTCAAAAAATGATAAAAAATAATCGAGGCTCTACACGGAGAAACTTTGTACTGGAAAAGTTACTAAATTAGGTTACAATTGAGGGACAAAGGCGATAATTTCTATATTTTAATACAGTGGTAGTAAGCTGTACTATTTTCATATGAAAGTTTTGTGTTGATAATACCAAGTCTTAGTATTTTCTGTAGCAAAATCCTAGATAGGATAAATTAGTAGAGACATTATTAAATTGTGTTAAAAGAGTAGAAGTAATAAGTATCTAAAATAACATAAAAGACTAAATTTGTAAGAGGAACTACTATTGTCTGTAGGAATATGAATTGTACCATGACACTTCCTATTTCTTGTATTATAGAGTAAGACAAATTTGGTAGATTGCTCTGGAATATTAGTAAGTTACTTAGTAAGCGAGCCTAGCGTTGGACCGGGCGCAGCCGAGGGTAAACGATGTGAGCCGAACAACACAACTCGTTATTAGGATATTTGATTATGTTTTAATATATGGTGCTTAGAAATTGAAAAATGCCATCTCTGTGAAAAATCAATGAATGATTTAATGAAAATTAATTGAAGTGCTAGCATTTACTTCATAAAGGCGATAAATTTCCGAATCGCATAATCTGGTTTAGCAGGATGGAATATCGCCGTGCTGCCGCGTCGGAGACCCGTGTTCGATTCCCACAAGACTTATGTTAATCACATTTTTCTGTTTCAACTTGTAATATAATATTCCTGTATGTATATAATAAATGTATAAACTACATTTATATAATCATATGTACTGTACAATTGCAATTTAAATAAATATAATCATGTCAAATAGTTCGATATCCTATCCTCCTATAGTCAGCATGTACGTCGTATGCTTGTGTAAAAGAGTAAGTGTGTCGTGACCTTCAACGCGACGGGGCGCGTGTTGGGCTTATTTTTTACGTCTGCTAATCCGACTGGACCAATTTTTACTAAGTCATTTACTAAATCAGTGGGCCGGTCTCTCTCGACGTTACTACCCAGATAACAATTTGCTCACACCTTGCCCGCATGGTGTTTGCACGCGTGTCGACCGATCGGCACGATGTGAGGGCAAGAGTGCAGACATATGTGTCCTCATATGCGTCGCATATGCGCCGCACGCGTGTCGGCACGTGCGTGCCAGCGTCGTGCTAGTATGCACGTGTTTTGAGTTATAATTATTGAAAACAAGATGTTAAAAATAACATAAGTAACAGGAAACATTGTATGTCGTTTTTAAGAAGAGACTCCTGTGTTGAAAGTTGTTCTTTCACAACTGATGATGCAACAGGTGCTTATTCCAAAAGCGACATACACAAAATTATTCTTGCTACATCTTAAATAATGAATTAGCGAGAAATATATATTTATCTGAAAATATTTTTTTATTTCGAACAATTTAAATTATTCAAAACAAAGCGTTTATTCAACACCTTTGTTAAAAAACTAAGGGATTTTAAAGAACACCATACTTTTGAATCTTCTAGTTAATTACTTTCAATTGTTTTCCAAGTTGCATTTTTTTAATCGTTCTACCTATGAGATTTAAGAACTTAAATCTCAGAAGTAGAACGATTGAAAATGTGCACTTGAAAAGCTTGTTTCCGATTATTTTAAATCTGAATATAGTAAATATATTAAAAAATAGTGAAGAAGATATATTGAATTTTTGTATTGCGAAGCATTTTAATAGAAACGTTGGGACAGTTGCCGACGCTTTGACGTTTAATTTTAAAAGGTCAACAAATTATTTTTAAACATTTACAACTCTTGCCGACTTTGTTCTTTGCCTCAAAATTTGTTTTTACTCCAAGCTAATTTTCCGAACCGAAACCTACTACTTTAAGAACTTAAATCTCAGAAGTAGAACGATTAAAAATGTGCACTTGAAAAACTTGCTTCCGATCATCTTAAATCTGAATATAGTAAATATAGTAAAAAATAGTGAACCATTTTCCAAACCAAACCCCAAGAAAAAATGTTCATTTAATTTGAACAAAAATAAGTATTCACTTTTACTTCGACTTTTTGTCTGTAAAATAAACTATGAAAATAACAAAAATTTAGAGCATGAAGCAAATTTGATCAGAGTTTTATTTTTACACAAATGCTATATTATGTTTTTAGTAATAATGCGCTTTTTGTGCCACACTCTTTACCGCACGCTATATGCCGACATTTTGCCCTAAGTACCTGACGAGCATGATAGACGCACGCTGTGCTGCATATCATGCAGACCGTGTGCGGGCACTATGCGGGATTACTTATTACCCTCAGAACGTGCTGTCACCGTGCTTGCATTGTTGCCGACACATCGTGCTTGCACGCCATGCGCCCATGTGCGTCCGCACGCCTTGTTATCTGGGTACAGTTGTTTGCAAATATTGCAATCTTCTGCAGATATTAATGCAAGAAATTTAGAATTTTCTTCTACCGAAATTAGTAAGTGGCTGTAATACATTGCTTGCTGGTTTACTACAGAGGTTTGTAAATACTTCAAACCTTTTTTGAAATAAATGTAACATTTTTAGATTTGATTCCAATTAATTTTGTAGTTCGGCATGTAGTTACCAGTTACAAACAGTTCTGCAATTCAGAGCCTCAATTATACGAATAATAGAAAATGAAAATATGATGGTCGAAGTATCGTAACTTCGTTAGTACTTACCTTCGAAAGATTCGGTATATTTTTGTAATCCCAAATCATTCAATCTTTTCTTCATCCACTCGTCCATCGCAATTGTAAATTTTAACGAATAAATACAACGATACACATGAACGATACGCGCGAACGATAAGAAGAAGCTTTCCCTGGCGGACCGGCCGAACGCAGACGTTACGCTGCAGCGTAACGGTAAAGTAATCGTAAAGTCATGGTAAAGTAATATGGCATTACAACTAATAAAAGAAACAAAATAAATATGTAAACTGTTGCAATTATAATAATACGTTAAAATTTGCGTTAAATGCTCATGTCGTAATTGCAACAAGTTTATTTTTCAGCGTTAAAAAATAAAAAAACGAAGTTGCTGTCAGTGACGTCAGCTAAAGGCGGCTTCAATCGCATCTACTGCCAGCGGTATAATAAGAAGCAGATATGTACATTGATACTGAGGCTTGCAATATTTATCTCCAATAATTTTATCAATTGCATTTTAATTTTTAAGAATTAATTAATTGAAGTTATTTTAATGTATAGAATTCCTGAAAAAAAAAACAAGAATTCAACGATCAAATTTGGACAAACACAACAAAATGCTCCTATTGCAATTCCTAAAAACAAAAAAATTTGTTTCTTTGTACAAAAATAAAAAAGAGGAAAGAAAAATGAGAAGGCAACCAACCACATCCCCTTCCTTCTCTTTTTTATTTCTTTCCTCTTTCTTATTTTTATTATTATCAAATCACAATATGAAAGCATGCCAAATATTTACCAACGTTTCGGTGCTCACACAGCACCCTTATCAAGGCAAGAAAAATTAGAGCAGGTAGAAACCGCGACGAAATAACGACGCTATCACTTCGATACCTGACAACTGAATGTGGGACAATAGACAAATCCGTTATAAACAAACAAGAAATGAAAGAAAGTCAAGACCCATGAAAACGTATTGCTAAATGTAATTAATCATACTAGAATAACTTTTGTTTAATTTATCCAAATCAGTTTTTAAATTAATAGACAACTTATTTTGTTTTTTAATATAAAGCATTTCCATGAATTCTCTCTTTCTCTCATTACTTTCACTGTGTAAAATTTCAACATTATCCCAGTCAAAATTATGGTCAACATCAACAAACCCTCTCGTATGTCTAGCAAGAACGCTCTTATAACAACGTCCTAAACGAACATCACTTTTGTGTTCCTCCACCCTAGTATTAAGAAGTCTGCCAGTCTGTCCCACATAAGTCATCTCACAGATCTTGCAAGTGATCTTGTAAACAACACCTCCTTTTTCAAATTTATCTAAAGGATCTTTACCAAAAGTTATTATTGAATCCATTTTAAATGGTATACGGAAAATAGTATGAATATTAAATTTTTTTAACATAAATTCAATAGTTTTCGAAATTTGACCAAAAAAAGGAAGAACAAAAGTATTGAAAGAACTATATTCTCTCAATTCTTTCTGATTATCTGCAGATAAAATGTTACTTTGTTTGTTTTTAATTTGTTGAATTCTAATTGTGATATGTTGCTCAATCAATTTTTGTGGGTAATGATTAAGAAAAAGGATATTCCTAACTATATTCAAATTCTCTTTGTGAAATGAAATGTGGGACAAACCTAGAGCTCTGTCAACTAAGTTTTTGATTACTGCAATTTTGTTTTGAAAAGGATGAGCCGAAAAGAAATTTAAAATTCTACCTGAATATGTACTTTTCCTATACCAATTAGTAATAATATTACAATCCAAAAAACTGATTCTATTATTGTTCTCTATTTCATGGGTGAACTGAAGTTTTGAATGAAAACTATTGAAAGCATCAAAAACTGCCTGTAACTTTGCTAGAGGAACACATAATAAGGTATCATCAACATACCGAAAGTAAAAGGGCAAAACAAAATCCAGCTTCTTGAAAGCAAATACCTCCAAATCTTCCATAACTATTTCTGCTAAAATCGGAGAAATGACTGAACCTATGGGAGTACCGAATTTTTGCCTATAAAAAGATCCATTGAATTTAAAATAAGTTGAGTTCATAATAAAAACTATCCCTTCAATAAAATCTTTTTGACTTAATCGAGTACGTGTTTTTATATTATCCCATCTATTTAAAATTGCCTGTTTAACCAATTCAAGGGGTATACTTGGAAACATTGCAACAACATCCAAAGAAATCATTACATGGTCATCAGGAACAGTTTTTTGAATAATAATTTTTTGGAATTCCCAGCTATTTTTAATATTGTATTTGGAAGTTATAATTGAGTCTTTAAGTATCAAATTAAAATTTTGTTCTAAAAATTTTATGGGAGTGTTAATAGTTGAAATAATCAATCTCAAAGGATAGCCATCTTTATGAATCTTTCTCAGACCATAACATCTTGCAAGAACTGTGTCTTCGGTATTTATATCAGTCCATCTTATATCTTTTCCCAAAAGTCCTTTCTTTCTCCAATTGTCTAGAATCTTGAAAGTGTCTCTTCTTAATTGCTTCAACGGATTTTCAGTCAATAATTCAAAGTTATCACGATTGGAAAGTAAATCCTCCATATCCCTAATATAATCCGATTTCTTCATACAAACTGTAATATTGCCTTTATCAGCATTCATGCAAATTATATCAGGGTTGTTTTTAAGGAAACCTTTCGTTATCTTGAAACCCTCAGAAATTTTACGATCGATACTACTAATGTGCAAACAATTTTTATCAACAAAGCTCTTCGACAAATGTAAAACCTTGTTTCGGAAATCCTGTTGATCTAATATTGGAATTTTGTGTATACTTGATTCAACATCTTTGACTATTTCCATCATTTGTTTCGATTTACTTTTAATCACACGGTTACTAAAACCTTTACCTAATCTGAGAATATCTTTAACTGTATCAGGAATTTGAATATTTACCAAATTTACAAACCAAGGATCCTTATCTTCTTTTTCAAAAATCTTGTGTAAATTTAAATTTTGCTCTTGAATATTAGTTTGTTGATCAATCAAAATAGAAAGTTTGTTCTCATGTTTTTTATCATCGTTTAAAAATCTTCGATTAAGGAAAATCTGATGTTTTAAAAGATCAATGATTTTATCTTGTGGCAAACATACTTCTAATT
>CAKNYM010043608.1:34438-72007 GCA_932195095.1 Andricus curvator | reverse complement strand
CGAAGCGCGAGATGAATACCCAATCGAGCGCGAAGCGCGAGATCCAATAGGTGCGCGCCCTAGGCGCGCTGAAACTTGCGAGCGAAGCGAGCCGCGCGCGAAGCGCGCTATGAGAATGTGCCCGCGAAGCGGGCGGATTTTTTACAATATTACTGTGTAAATAGTCTCTAATTTTTGGGCTCTTCAAACATTCCAACACCGAATTTTGGGCTCCTACCCTTGACGTTAAAAAGCAACCCCTTGATAACACGCAGATGTGCCTTTGTCAAAGAATTATCTTTTTTAGAAATTTACTTTGTAAATAGAGTCTCTGATTTTTGGGCTCTTTAAAAATACCAACACCGAATTTTGGGCTCAAACCCTTAACGTTAAAAAACAACCCCTTAGTACGATGCAGATATGACTTTGTCAAAATATAATCTTATATAGAATAATACTGTGTAAATAGAATCTCTGATGTTTGGGCTCCTCAAAAATTCCAACACCGATGTGTGGGCTCCAACTCTGCACGTTAAAAAGCCACCGCTTGATACCACGCAGATATTGATTTGTCAAAATATAATCTTTTATAGAATATTACTGTGTAAATAGAGTCTCTGATTTTTGGGCTCTTTAAAAATATCAACACGGATTTTTGGGCTCGAACCCTTAACGTTAAAACACAACCCCTTGATACCACGCAGAATATGACTTTGTCAAAAAATAATCTTTTTTACAATATTACTGTGTAAATAGTCTCTAATTTTTGGGCTCTTCAAAAATTCCAAATCCGAATTTTGGGCTCTTACCCTTGACGTTAAAAAGCAACCCCTTGATAACACGCAGATGTGCCTTTGTCAAAGAATTATCTTTTTTAGAAATTTACTTTGTAAATGGAGTTTCTGATGTTTGGGACTCGGAATTTTATAGGGTGAATAGAGTCTGATTTTTGGGCTCCTTGAAAATTAAAATTGGAATTCATTGATAGGCGTTTGATTTTTTAGGTGTAGTGGTGATTTTTGCAAAAAAATCAAGCACTCGTGAGCCCAAGAAAAGCCTAACACTACTTTCTTTTTTGCTTTTTCCATGTTTGACTTTTTATTTTTAGCAAGAGGGTGGTTTTTTTGCACATAGGGGGTGGTTTTCTGAATGTTTTTTTCGTGCATTCGAGCGCCCAAAATTTTGGTGTACTTTGTTTCTTCCTAGTTTCAGTTTTTACATAGGGCGTATTTTTATTTTCGGTAGGGGTAGTTTTTGGAAATTGGTTGTTGGCGCATTCAAGAGCCCAAAAAACCCCAAAATTCTGTCCTCTTTGATTTTAATTATTTCAAATTTTTATGTAGTGGAGCCCAAAAATCGGTAATACAACCCAAAAAAGCCCAAAATTCCGATACAAAAAAATTTGGGAATTTCGATTGTGGAGGTGCTAGCTTGATGGACCTAAGACTGATATGCTTTCAAAATAAGCGAAACTTGAAACCGCAAGTTGCATGAGTACATGACATAAGAATAATAAAATCTATCCGAAAATTGAGGTGTCTATAATCATAAGGTATATTTATACGGATGACGAAACGGTAAAAATATTTCATTGTTCATTTTGAAAATTGTAGATAATTTTATAATCATAACGTACTTACAATTGTACACTTCAATTCTACTTTAATTATTAGAATTGCATAAAAAATTATATTTACAATGAGGTCAACAGAAAATCAAAAAATGATTATTATATCGGGAGTTACTAATATTATCGAAAACTAATTATTAAAAAAAAATTAAAAATTGACTGTAATAACAAAAATCTATATGTGCACTTATTTTATTATAATAAATTTTCGAACGTTTTCAAATTTGAATATCTGTCTACTTTTATTGTCAGCATTCCTTCTTCGCTTCTAATATAATAATATTATCATATATTATAATAAAATAATTAAAAATAAAATAAGATAAAACAGAAACAAATTTCAAAATTCAATACTTGTAAACGTACTTGAAAACGTATTCGACTGTTAGTTGAAAAATACTAAAATAGGGTTGAGTCGTTATAGGTACCCTGGCGGACCGAACGAGCGGAGCGGATACGCTAAAGTGTATCCTTATAGTATCCACATCGTATCCTCTCCGTATCATGCAAGAAAAACTCATTAAAAAAGAAATATTAACATTTCACTTGTTGAAATTCGGATTCTACGTGAAATTTTGAGTTAAAAGGTCACAGAGTAATCGCAATAGTTTTTCTTGCAACATTAAAAACTTTAAAAAAATATAATACTTATCGATGACATGCGCTGAAGGTGACTTCAAACGCATCGTCGTTCAGTAACAGTTAATAGGCGTTATCCGTCGACGATGCGTTTGAAGTCGCCTTCAGCCCACGTTATCGATAAGTATTATATTTTTTTAATGTTTTTAATGTTGCAAGAAAAACTATTGCGATTACTCCGTGACCTTTTAACGCAAGATTTCACGTAGAATCCGAATTTCAACAAGTGAAATGTTCATCTTCCTTTTTTAATGAGTTTTTCTTGCATGATACGGAGAGGATACGATGTGGATACTGTGAGGATACGCTGTAGCGTATCCGCTCGGTTCGTTCGGTCCGCCAGGGTAAATACATTTTTTTCACATAAAATAAGATTAACATAATTAACACGATAACTAAAACAAGTATAATGCAATTTCATTATTCCAGAAGTAATTATTTTATGAATAATTCAGTTCTTATTTTATTTTAATCAAAGAGTAACATACATATAGAAGAGAACTGGAAAAGTTTTGGAAGGCTATGTCGCGCGCTTTCTTGCTCTAGTTTTAGTGAAAACTGTTTAATTGTTGCCAATTACAGAAAAAAAAAACTTTTCAACTCTTTTCAACCGCGTCCATCGCCCTGCACCTTGCAGAATTGAGTCTGTCAAATCATGTGTATTGCAGAATTGGAGTCAAAGTTTGGTTAATATCACTCCGTTTAGTTAATTAATTAATATCGCTCGCCCAAACCGCATGAATGTATTTGGGCAACTTTATTTTTCAAAATTATACTCATTGCAACCCTGAAAAACTTATAATTTCCCTTCATTTCATAAAATAAACTCGGCCGAATAAAGCCTAATGCATTGCAGAATTGAATTTAAAGGTCCAATTCTATAATGGCAGCAAATCGAATACACCAAACCTAACCTGAATTCGTTTTCGCGTTATATCTATTCAACTGTTTTTACTGGGATGCCAATCGCTTTAGAGTATCCTATGTAACGCCTCCACAAGGATGTAAAGGTTCTCTTTCGAGGAAGCAAAGAGTTTGAGGTCGTCCATGTACAAAAGGTGGTTGACTTTATATCAACAATAGCATAATAGCAACAATAGGAGCACAATAGATAGAGGCAACAGGGAGATGCAGAAAAGTATCGGACTTAGAGAGTCTCCCTGGAAGACCCCTCTCTTATATGTGATATGGCTTGTAGTCACTTGTCTTTTGTCGGATATTATGACAAATCTTGTCCGCCACAAGAGCATAAGCTCTTTTATGCATTTCACTATTTTTGGATGCACCTCCAGGTACTCAAGGAGCTTAATAAGTAGCTCATGGTTTGTGTTATCAAATGCTGTAGGGCGCCTTCAGACGACTACAAATCAGCAGATTGCATGCAGAAAGTTCACAAGACTGAAAGAGACAGGCTGTTCTCCATCTCTTTCACTCTTGTGGACTTTCTGCATGCAATCTGAAATCGTGTAAAAGCGCCCTTACGGTAGTCAATCCAAGCCAAGCTCGCTCTGAGCTCGAAGGGGAGGTCAACCAATGAAATTTATGAGACTGTATGGCCGTCAAATTATATCCTAAAAAGAGTTTGAGCTCCCCTTCGAGCTCAGAGCGAATTGTCGTAAACGCCAAGGTTGTGCCCGATATTAGTGCTCAGAGGGCTCTCGGAGCGTGATAGGGGTCTCAACCGGTTTAAAAGTCCTAGTCGCCGTTCTGTCAATGTGGGCCAATGTCATTGGATAGAAAGTTGAACAGTCTTCATGGTGCATTTATACCTCTGTCCGTCCGGCCTGTGCAGGCAGAAAGTCCAGAAGAGTAAAAGAGATAGAGAGCGGAAAATGGGATGAAAATTACTCTCTATCTCATTTACTCTTATGACTTTTCTGTCTGCACCGGTCGGACGGACAGAGGTATAAATGCACCATCATGGTTGTGATTGGAACTGTAGTTTTTGGTGGAAATCAGCAAAAAAGTTTGCGTTTTTCATAGTTTCTTGTGCAAGTGCTGTGCTTTGAAACGTTCCTGTGCTCCGGATTCATGCTTCGTCTTTTTGTCAGAGCGAAAGTGCAGAGCGCAAAATTTTTGAAACATTTTTGAAAATGGATGCAAATGTAAATGATAATCTGTTGCACCCAGCGGTAATTTCTGGAGCTGCTGATCTAGTTTTTGGAGATGACGAGTTAGAAAATCACTCTGACATGTTCGCATTCTTCGACGAAACGGAAAATCATGCAAAAGTGGACAATTTTTACGCGGAGGTTTTACCCATGTATTTATTGTCAGGTAAATATTATAATTATACATTCACTTATTGATATTATTTATAACATTTAAAAAACTGTTTATATTAAAATATGATGGTGATTATAATTTTTTAATTATTAATATGAACATTGAATATAAATTATGGTGTAGAAAATTAAAGTTCCCAGATAACAATCGTGCGACGCACAGTACTCGCATGCGTGCGAGGCACGCTGTGCGAGTCATAAGGCACGCATGCCGCCATCACTTGTCGCACTGCTGTGATGGATAGGTAGAATGCGTGCGTAATGCGTCTCATATCGCCATCACGACGTACTTCACGTATGACTGCGTATGACAGCCTGTCTGCGACGCATGCGTGCGTTCATCCTGTAGATATTAAATAATTCCATAATAATGATCTAATTAGATCCTAGATATTTTTTGTTTATCAAAATTGGAATATTACAAACTGTATCATATGAAGAAAATAATAAAAATTATTAGTCCGCCTTTTCATCAAACAAAATGTGAAATATTATAATATTTTTCCAAATTAAAAAGAAAATTTCTTTCTTACTTTTGTTCAGCTGGGAAATTAACTTCGACAAAAAACAAAATTTCGAGGCAAGATAACGACGAAATCAATCGGAGTTATGTGGTTAGAAAAAATATTTTGAACTCTGAAGGTTTTCTCCATGAAAATAGGCTGCCTAAAACGCATGGCTGTACTATTTTAATACCTTCGACGTATTTTATTTATTTAAAAACTTACTTTTAAACTTTATTGGGCTATCTAAACAGTTCCAATTAATCAAAAATGTTTATTTTGCATTCAAATAATATTTTGAAAATTCCTAATTTGAATTTTAAATGCATAAAATTTAGAATTACTGTCTAGAAATTTGTTGAAGTATTTGCAGAAACCCAACTTTGATGTTTAATCGAATTTTCCTAATTGTGAGTACTTATTCTTTGAATACTTTAATACATGTTGAATTTTCTAATGAATTTTAATCAATCTCTCACATTTTTTGCGATTTTCGAATTTTGCGATTTTGATTTTGAAATAATACTTTTGCGATTTTATTTTTGTAACATAGGAATTTTGCGATAATTAGCTAGAATTGTAAAAATGAGTTACTCGTCAGAATCAGGTGCGTTAAATGAAACGATAGGGTCAGGGAATAATTCCGAAAGAACAGATATGGCAACAAACAATAATAATGAGCATTTATGGGGTGGAGGTGGTGGCCCAGGGGGACCACAATCTCCACCAATAGAGAAGGAGACTTCACATTCGTCTGAGATTTATGGAGGTAGAGAATTCCTAGTTTAGAATCCGGATTAGGGAGGGGCTGCTCAGGGGCTTGATAGTAATTTGCGAACATCGAGTACTAAAAACAATTTTGTTACTCAAAGAAAAATGACCAAAGGTTTAAAATTAGGTCGCGACATAATTCCTGAATTTACCGGCGAAAATATGACTGTGGCAATGTTTATAGAGCATTTCAGAGCCGCTGCTGTAGGGTTAGAGGGTCACGAAGTGAATTATCTTGTAATGCTGATCCGAAATAAAATAACGGGAAAGCCTACATTCAAGAAAGAGTCGGAATAGATTTCGAAAATTTGATGCAGGTGTTAGAAACTCACTTTTCACCCAAATTAGATACAAGTCAATTAATGCAAGAATTGGCTACAATTACCCGTGAGAAAAACGAAGAAATAGCTGAATACGGTATTAGAGTTCATGAAATTTTAAATAAAATCATGACGCAAGTTATGAAGAAAATACCGGGTGAAAAGGGATTTGAAAGATGTCAAGAATATAAAGAAAATGCAATTAAAAATTTTATGAGGGGTCTAGATTGTGCTACCTTGTCATTTATTCAATATAGAAATCCTGAAACTTTGGATGGAGCTATTGAAATTGCTACAGAGGCCAATTTGGAAAATTAAGGTTGGGAAAAAACCCATAATAGATTTGAAAATTCTTATTTTAAAAATAATTCTGAAAATCGTGAAAATAAATTTAAATTTGCTAATCAAAAACGTGTGGCTCATATTATTAGCGACACAGAGGTACCGGGCCCATCGCGGGGTCGATCGCTCTCATCTATAAGGTGTTTTAGTCGCAATGAATTGGGGCATTTTAAGCGTGAGTGTCCCAAGAATGCACAGGAAAATAATCCAACCCCTATTAAAAAATCTAAATCTTATTGCACCTGTTGTCACCATACAAATCATATTATTACAAATTGAAACAACATCATGAAGAAGAACGCAATAATAAATCTCAGTCTGCACAGAATTTTTTAAACTTCCAACAGAGGCGTCAAAGCGATGCGATGACGACCTCGAAACCAAACCAGCACCAAGACAAAAAAATGGCCCCCAGATCAAAGACCCCCGACTCTCAAAAACAAACCCAGTAATTACAGTTGAAAATAAGAATTTTTATAAGGGAATTTTTTATATTTATATTTATAATTTTTTATAATTTTTTATAAAAACATTATTTCTGATTGATACAGGATGCGATTTGAATTTAATTAAAAAACATAACGTAGATTCAAGAACGTGGATAAACAAAAATAAAAGGTATAATTTAGTGGGAATTGGTTCAGAGGCAATTCAAACTTTGGGAGAATTTAAAACAGTAATAAAAGGGATAGAATCAAATTTTCGAGTTGTTCCTGATGACTTTCCTATTAATCAGGGTGGAATTTTAGGGATGTCATTTTTGAAAAATCATAAAGCTAAATTAATAATTGGCGAATTTGAAATAAATTTGGGAAGCTCAGAATCACCCGAAATTTCGTATTCCACAATTAAAATCCCAGCCAGAACTAAAAAAATGGTAGAAATACCAGGTAAAGATACATATTTGATCGAGCGATACATTCGAAAAGTTAACGCGGGCCCTGGAGTGTTTATCGGAGAGCCTGGTGAATAAGGTCGAGGACTACGTCAAGTGCTACGTGATCAATAGCACTGCGAGTGATGTGTCACTGACCCTGCTTCCTATGGAACTGGAGAAGTGTGCAGTGTTATCGGTCGGGGCGCAGGATGACGCATCTACTACTGGTGCGAATGACGGGGCGAAAGAAAAGGCTGCAAGATTTATCAAACTCTTAAAATTAATTGATTTCAAAGATTTAAATGAAGAGGAAAAGCGCAGTTTAATAAAATTATTTGGGGATCACTTGGATTTATTTCATTTACCTGGAGATAAATTGGGAGCAACCACCCTTGTAAAACACAAAATAATTACTACCGATAATCAACCTTCCAATGTAAAGCAGTATCGTTATCCTGAAATTCATAGAGAGAAAATTCATAAGAAAGTTGCTACTTTACTTACAGATGAAATTGTACAACCATCAGATTCCCCTTATCATTCTCCTCTTTGGATTGTTCCAAACAAGAGAGATCAGGGACACTCAAAAAATGGCGAATGGTTATTTATTATAGGCAACTAAATGAAAAAACTGTATCTGACGCGTATCCCCTTACAAAAATTAGCGACATTCTTGACCAATTAGGGGGCGCTAAATATTTTTCAGTCTTGGACCTTGCCTCGGGATTTCATCAGATCCCTATGTATCCTGATTCAAGAGAAAAAAATGCTTTTTTAACCCCTTATGCTCATTTAGAATATACAGGAATGCCATTTGGGCTGAAAAATTCTCCAGCCACTTTTCAGAGGTTGATGGATCGTGTGCTGACCGGATTACAGGGAATAGAACTTTTTGTTTATATGGATGATGTTATCATTTATGCAAGATCCCTGGAAGACCATGCACGGAAGTTGAAATCGCTTTTCGTACGCTTAAAAATGGCTGGCTTAGTATTACAACCGGAAAAATGTAAATTTTTACAGAAAGAAAAACGTATTTGGGTCATATCATTACTCAAGGTGGGGTAAAGCCAGGCCCCAGAAAAATAGAAGCAGTTAAAAATTTCCCGATTCCTAAGCGTAAAAAGAATATTAAACAATTTTTGGGACTAATAGGGTATTACCGCCGATTCATTCCAAATTTTGCTAAAAAGGCAAAACCATTAACTGCGACATTGAAGAAAGATGTTCCTTTTCATTGGACTGATTTGCAACAGAAAGCATTTGAAATTTTAAGAGATAAAATTTGTTTAGAGCCTTTATTACAATATTCAGATTTTACAAGACCGTTTTTACTCATTGCTGATGCATCCAATTATGCATTGGGAGCGGTATTAAGTCAATGAGAAATTAATAAAGATTTACCCATACCTTTTGCATCTAGAACTTTAAATGATGCAGAAATAAATGACAGCACAACTGAAAAGGAGCTTCTTGCTATAGTCTGGGCCATTAGATATTTTCGCCCTTATTTATACAGACGCAAATTCGTCCTTATCACAGATCATATAGCTTTAGTTTAGCTGTATGGATTAAAAGATCCAGTATCTAGATTGGCTAGATGGAAAATTGAGCTTAGCGAGTATGATTATGAAATTCAATATAAACCTGGAAAAAGAAATTCTAATGCTGACGCTTTGTCTCGGAATCCTTGCGATCTAGATCAATGTCAAAACGGAAAATTGAATTTCCGTTCTCGATCGTTCACGGATCCGGGCTCGACCCGGATCCGTGAGTGCACCACGGGGATAGAGGTTTTGGATGATGATAAATGGGTTCGAAATGAAGAAACCGTCGACATTAATGAACTAATTTAAAATGATTTTATGGTTGGTGAAATCCTTGATTCTGAAAATTCTGGAAAGGAATCAGATATTTCTGATTCAGAAAAATACTGCAGTGATCATAGTGATTATGATACTGCAGAAGATGAAGAAACTGCGATAGTAGAGGCCCCTCGGGTACAGCGATCCGTACGACCAAGTTTCCGATCGCTGCCGGGTGTCGGGATAGGGACCACCAATCGGTGCACTACTATAGTTCCCCTATGCTACAAGCTGAGGGGGGTGGACACTCGAATCCCGGAATTAATAGGGAAATTAGGGATTATGCCTTAAAAAATGATTGTCTTGGTAAAGAGACAACTGTGGGGAGTGGAGGTAATCCCGTGGATGCTGCGATAAGCGGCTGCTAATGTACCGGCGCAGCAGAAAGGACTCTGTCCCGTCAGGTAACTCTTACGGAAGCTAGTATTTTAGGGAACCCGAAGAGGGGCGATGTGGCGACCCAGCCGATGCCTAGACAAGCGAGCGGGATGAGGGAAGAGAGTGTCATAGATATACCTGCTCAGGGAGGAGCAGGTGAGCTATCGGCTAAGAGTGGCGTTAAATGCCTAAATGATGTTTTTCAATGTCAAGAGAACTGTGACAATGAGTGTCATGAAAATGGTAAAAATATAACATCCACGGCCTGCACTTGGGGAAGCCTTTGCAGTGTTGGCTCAGAAGTTGTTGAAGGTATGAATCAGAGATTTCACGAAAAAAAGATTAAATTAATTAGTTCACCCGTTTTGGTAATTTTTGGTGGTGATGTAAGATGTAGTGCTGACAAAGTAACACTTGGAATCGGTCATGTGGTAAATTTTATTTCAGTAGACTGTGAATTAAAATCAAATGTAAATCAAGAAATACTAAAATCTGAAAGTATTCGAAGATCAATCTTTCCTAAATACAATATCAAAAGCTATCGTAGCTCTCAAAAACACAGCAGAAACTTCAAATGTTAAAAGTATCAAAATGCCGAATTATGAAAAAAGTTTTAATCGGGTCTCATGGATTTCCATAGAACAGATTTTAAGACGACAATTTTTGAATTCAGGAATTGTAATTATAATTTGCTTAGGGAAAGTAATAATTCCACCTAAAGTTGATCGGGACAGAATCATGAAAGAATTCCACGAATCAGTACCCGGGGGACATAAAGTAGTATCAAAAACTTTCGGCAGCATTAGAAATAAATTTTATTGGGAAAATATGAAAATAGATATTTTAAATTTCATTAGACTTTGCCGTAACTGTCAAGAAAGAAAATTAGTTAGAGTCAAAACAAAAATGCTGACGCAAATCACAGAAACTCCTAAAGAACCTTTCGGTAAAATTCAAATTGATATCGTCGGGGCTCTATCAAGAACCATTAAAGGAAATACATTTATTTTAACGATCCAAGACAATTTTTCCAAATTTTCTGACCCGATTCCTATACCAAATGCGGAAGCTGAAACAATAGCAGTCGCATTGGACAAACTATTTATTATGAGACATGGATGTCCAAGGGTAATCCAAACCGATCAAGGGAGTAATTTTATGAGCGAAGTGATGAAAACATTTTGTAAAATTTTTAAAATTGTACAAATTAATTCAACCGCTTACCACCCCAGATTGCTGGGTTCTCTCGAGAGGAGTCATCACAGCTTAATAGAATATTTAAAACAATTTGGTACAAAACAGGATTGAGATGAATCGCTGCGGTATGCCATGTTTTCATATAATTCGTCTGTGCATGAGTCTACAGGATTTACTCACCACACTCTTGTCTACGATAAAGAAATGAATTTACCAATTAGTTTTTATGAAAACAAACCCCCTTACACTTATGTTAAATATATGCTAGATTTATTTCAAAAATTGGTTGACGTTCAAAAAACTGCTGAAGAAAATCTGAAAGCAGAAAAGGAAAGGTCAAAAAGATACTATGACCAAAAGGTAAACGTGCAAAATTTTAGAGAGGGAGATTTCCATCTGTCATTTGATAGGCAGTATTCTGACCCGTTCCAAATCGAGCGAATAATTGGGAATTACGATGCATTAGTTAGAATGGGACCCAATAAAACCAAAATTGTGCATCTTAATAGATTTAAACTTTCTGCAATTCCAATGGAAACCTGAAAATCGAAACTTCTTTTAAATCAAGAATTTATAAATGACCAATAAACCATTTATTTATTGTTTTAAATAATATTTATTCACTATAAATATGAATTAACAACTTAAAATTGTAAATAACAATAAATAAGATTCAATGGATCTTGAGTAAATTTTACTTTTGAAAATGCAAGTTAAATATTATGCAGTTATGCAAGTAAATTATGCGATTAAATATTATGCAATTAAAATGCAAATAAAATATTATGCAATTGAAATGCAATTTAAAAAGTATTAAAACATATTAGGCATTTCAAATTATTATACAATCATGCAATTAAAATTGCCATTTAAATGAAATTCAATTTTAAATAAATTATGAAACTCAACTGCTATGCAAATAAAATATTCAGCTTTTTTAAAATAAATTCATTCTTGTAACATAAGATCAGAATAAACAATACAAGAATATATATATACCTAGAATATATACTAGAATATACCCTATATATGATACCTAGAAACCTTAAATTAACCTTAAATTATAATTTAAAGATTGACTGTAATTAAAAAATTTTATTTCGCAGAAATTCAAAATAAAGATAATAATAAATTGTAACATTTTTCTATGCTCGTATTATCCTTTTAACAATTAAATTCTAATGCTCTCACGTAATTCTGTGTATTTCTTATGATTTATAGTCCTAATTTATTTAATAGATATGCCGCATATCGACCAGTTTCAATAATGCAATTAATTATTGAAAATTAGTTCAGTTTGCTATTTACTGTGTCCTAATCAGCAGATCGTAACCGATTTGTTGACGTCGGTTCCAATGCTGGAAGGCTATTGAAAATAGCCCTTACAATTCTATTATTATAATTGACTAATAACGCAATCCTTGGAATTAGAATGGGTTCCTCTTGACCGACCAATAACACCAATTTGCTTTTAAGGATACAGAGTTAACCCTTTGAATGAGAATTAATTCGCCATAAGAAATTCACGTGAGATATAATTGTCTGAAGATACATAATCAATTATTTCAAAATACTCGAGATAGAGAACTACATTTCTCCGATTCATTTTTAAAGTTTAAATGAATTAGTCAATCATGTTTTAGGGGAAGTTTGGGATCACTCAAGTGAGCTATGAGTGCGGTAACGTGGATTATTGCTCGAAATCAACCAAAATTTACAAATTAGTCCAAAATTTATTCGCACATTGAGGTCTTAATAAGAGAAGTGCAAAGCTGTCACGAAACTAACTGTCAATTTACTTTAATTTATGCATATAACTTATTGCTGGATTGCACTGAATTAAAAGAAAAACTGTGTCAAATATCTCAAGCACCAAAAGATTTCTTAAAAGGAATATAGCTTTTTATTCTTTCGTGGTCAACGCGCTTTCTGGAGATAACTTCTGGCTTGAAGTTATCTGAATTCAGAGAGAGCTTCAAACGCAGCTCACCCTCTGAGATCCCAAATTGAATAGGACTCTCCAAGCTTTTCGACTGGTTTCGGGACCCGCGAAGACCCACGTTATCCCCATCATTTCCTATTAGCATGCGCGGAATGCGCGGAATTATCGATTGTTCAAAATTCGCGAAATCACCTTCACGCGCGAGTTCACCTTCACGCGCGAGTTCATATTCGCGTTCAAAATTCACCGTTGAGTCAGGAGCGTATGAAATTAACATTTTTTCCTATAATTTAGAATATTTCATTTTACTTTCAAAAACTATTAACCCTCAAAGCTTACACTTCCGAAGTTTTCCGCTCAGTCTACACTGGGTGGTTTTTGCCCGGGCAAAGTTTAAAGTCCATTATCTCTGGATCAAATTAACGTATCGGAATTAAATTTTTTTTAGACTGTAGCTAAAAGTCTCACAAAAATAAATATTGTAAAGTTAATAAGATGAATTCAACACATACTGTAAATATTTTCACAAAACTGAAACAACTTTTCAGTAAAAAGAGCGGGCCGAAAATATCTTCCGGGTGTAGTACACCCAGTGTAGGCTGAGAGGGTTAAGGTTAAGACTGACCGTCTCAACGCCCCCTTAAACGAATAGATCTTTTAAATTTTGAAATATCGATTCGTTTAATGTTAAAGATGATTAATTCATGCTAGTATTGTTTTTGTGAGTTCTTTTGAATTTTTTTTTTTTTTTTCTTTTGAATTTTTTAAAGGGGTATAATGACGTTAAGACTTGAAAACCATGACTCTAGGATCCAGATTGAAATTTTCAAAAAGAAATAAAGCCACAAGCCTAGGTTAAATATTTAACTTCACGATAATCAAAATATTCATAATAAAATTATAAGTTTCAGCTGTCGATTAACGTCCCCTGAAACACATGAATTCAACAGAGTTGCATTCATTTGTTTTCCATCCCCGAAAATAAGTTTAACTTTCTTGAAATAAGTACGCCAGAGCTGTATTGAAATGATATTTATATTCGATTATGTTATTGATCTGTTACTGTATTAGTGCTTTCCTTGTTTATGTATTTGTTATTTAGTATTCATGAACAGCTGTTGGGTCTCATCACGTTTATGGCCGAAGATTAAGTATCAAAGAAAAATGATTTTAATGATTTAATGATTCTTGCAGTACGAATGCTGGCGAAAATGTGTGATGGTGTGCTTTTCCTTGTATGATCTCTCCTAAATGTAGTTCTCCTTCGTATGTCCCTCCTACTTCTTGATTCCTAAGTCCGATCCAATGTTTCCTCTCATTAATTAATCTTCGTTCCTTTCTCTGTGGTGATTCTTCGTCGATGATTGAATTCATTTTTTTCATATCCTTGGTGATTTGCTTGACGTCTTTTTTAAAACTGAAATCAAAATTATGCTTTCGTGTATTTTTAATGTTTCTTCATTTTATTCGCTAGTTTCTTCCTTCTTTCGGCTTGTTTAATGTTTTCCTTGCATATATTCATATTCTACTCATGCTCTCTTTTCCCTATCTCTTTCTTTTTTTCTTCTTTACGTAATTTTGTCTTAGTACTAGGTGTCATGTTTGGACAATTGTTCAAGTTCTCATAAATTATTTCAACTTCAGGATCCTTTTCTTGGTCACCCCCTTCGATATTCATTTCCTGTATGATCTTTGTGATCTCCACCAAGTCGGGTTTGCTTTCTGATTTTTGATTTTGTATGATAATTAAAAGTACTGTGTTGTTGTGCGGATCCTCTTTCTTCTTATTTTCCGTTTTCCTCGATAATTTTCTTCCTATCGCCAGCATTTTAAGGTCCTCAAGCGTTCTACCAATTAGAGTTTTTATTTTAGATCCTCTTTTTTTTAATTGATCGCTTTGTGTGTAGGCTTCCTGCAAGGTTCTACCGATGTGTATGGAGTCTCCAAAATCTACGTTCCTAATTTCCCTGATTTTTGGCGTTCCTTTAATTTTTTTATGAACATCGCATAGTGTCACCCATGAAGTCTTTGATGGAAAGATGCATTTTCCTGAATCTGCTTTCTCCGGAGACATATTTATCTGTTCTTCCTTCTTTTCTGGGATTTCAGTTGTTCCATTCTCCATTAGGGTTTTTCTCAGCTCCGCTTCTTTCTTCTTTTGCGCTGTAATATATCTGTTTCATTTGGGTTGGTATCTTTTCTTTTTAATTAGCGGCGTAGATGCAGATGTGTTGGCAGATAATTTCGTTTTCTTTTTTTCCTTGTATTGAGGATTTTCGTCGTTAATACCCTTTTTTGAGGTTTGTACACATTTATTTTTGTGTCCATAATTTTGCTGAGACCAGTTTCGAATGCGATGAATCCTAGTTTTAGCAATTTTTGTGTCCTCTTCTGCCCCCAAATCTATTAGTGTTTCTTCGGAAAATTGTGTCCTTCTGTCTTCCAGGATTTTAGCCTCATAAAGTTCATATTTTATAGACACCATCTGTTAACATAAGCACGAAACCCAATTCTAATTCCTATAAAAAAAGTTATTTGGTCCCTTCCCAGTGGGCACACAATTTGACGACGTCTTTACGACATCGTTACGAGATCTTTGCGACGACTTTGAGACATCCTATGTCCATGTCGTTAAGATGTCTTTACGATGTCGAAAAGACATCGTGAGATTGTAGGAAGTCTTTACGATGTCGTAAAGACATTCTAACGACATGGACATATAGGATGTCATAAAGTTGTCGTAAGGATGTGGTAACGATGTCGTAAAGACGTCGCCAAATTTTGTGCCCCCCTGGGTTTCCACCTAGACGAAACGACTTATTCTGCTTTGGGATCTCCTGCACCAGACAAAATCCTAATTTGGATATAAAACAAAATATAACTTTAAAAGTGCGCCAAAAAATGTTTATACACATATTGACATCTGCTCAATTAATGTTCAATATATAAAAAAAGTCTAGGAGGTCCTAAGCAGGTAAATTTGTTTTAATCGCCAACGGCGATACCATGCTGAAAAAACCAGTTCTCGTCAGATCACTGAAGTTAAGCAGCGTTGGGCGCGGTTAGTACTTGGATGGGTGACCATTCGAGAATACTGCGTGCTGTTGGCACATTGTGGGTGTGGTGAGCCCACACTTGTAGTAGTTATTTACTACAAGAAACTATCCACCTAGAAACACTACCCGAATCGGGTAGTGTCACGCCTACCTTGAAAGGGAAATGGCTTAATGGTATACTTAATGGTATACTGCGTACTCTTTAGGTTCGTTGTGAGTTAGTTATAAGTTAGTAATATCACTAATCTACTCATGTTTCGACTTCCTTTATTCATATATATTCCTACTCATTCTACTTACTTATTTACTTAAGTTATTTAAAGGAAAATTCAATTAAAATTTTTTTAAATTTTATTTATGTTTTTAAATTGGTTATTGATTTTAATTTATTTTTTATTTTTTTATATAATTTTTTTGATTTCCTTAAGAATATTCTCTACACATGTATGCATGCATGCCCTTTTTATACTTTAAATATAACTTTTTAAAAGATCAATACATTTAATTTTTAAAGTGTCTATCCTTATTACTTAAATTACCTTATTTATTTTCTTTCTCAAAGAGATTGGGATCAAAATCCAATTCGTTTTCCATTTGCGTTTTTTCACTTTGCACTTTATAATTAAAAAAGGACTTTAATTTTTGATATAATTTCGCGATTCTCTGTTTTATTTTAAACTGAATGTCCATCTATCTCCCGGGAGTTGTGATTCACGACTAACTCAATATTCGAAAGGTATTATAATATTTGTAAATATTATATATTATTAAATATTATTATATTTGTCGCTTTTTTTCTTCATTTCTAACGGTTCCTTTTCGGAGTTAATATTCAATATCTTCTTTTCTCTCTACGCACCTTTTTAAATCTTGCGTGCGATACATGCCCTCTTATTTTTTTCCCTAGGATCCCATAAGATAAAAGTTCCCGGTTGTACTTGTTTCTGCAATTCATATGGGCCATCGTATATTTGTAAGAATGTCGCTAGGATTTTATTGTCTTTTGTCCGATCTATTTAATCATTTAAGAAGTACCTTGTCGTCTTCTTTGAATTTTATTAATTTGTGGGTTCTGTTCAATATTTCTGCTCTCTTCTTATCCTTCTTCAATATATTACCGTGGGCTATTTCTATTTTTCTTTTATATTCTGTATCTGGAGGTCTTGGTGGAAATTGTAACCAATTTTCCCATGTTCTTTTGGGCTTTCTATTTAGATGGATTTTCAAAGGCGTGAATTCTGTTGTATCGTGGTGGGTTTCATTCATGCAGGATTCTATAATGCGCACCCATTTCCACCACGAACTATGATTATCTTCAATTAGCGTTCGAAAGAATCCTGAAAGCTCTCTGTGAATTCTTTCCACTATGTTGCTTTGGAGATGTCGAATTAAGGAAAATACTGGTTCAATACCTTCTTCCTCTAATTTATTTGTACATATTTCTTACGTAAATTGCGTCCCATGGTCGGTTACAATTTTATCAGGTTTTCTCTATTTTCACAACTCATGACTTGCGCAAGTTTGCGGATCTGCAATCGTGTGAAGGAGCCCCTAAGCCTTTAGAGATCCCCTTAATAAATTAATTTGAAAATTTCTTTCTGGTCAAATACCTTTTTTTCTCTCTCATGATAAATAACTCTTCTTTTGACACTTTTAGTTCATATGGCTCACCAGTTTTTCCTTTTAAAAGTCAACTAAAAGAAAAGAAAAAAAGAAAAAAGAAATGGTCACGTCAGGCATCCACTATTGTCACGCATAGATGTTTTCAGGGCGCAGTCCCATGGATACATATAGCAGAGTAGTGGATTTGCGGAGTAGGTTTTTCGACCAATCAGATGATAACAGGGAATTTGCTGAAAAGTGTTCCGAAAGTGATAAGTTCCAGCCGCGCAGGGACTAGGGCATAGTTTAGCGCCTGCGCTCGTGATGTTTCCGAATATTTGAAAAGTGTTTGAAAAGTGAAAAAGGAAATTAGTGGTTATAATATTTTTCAAAATGAGCAATAACAAATAATTTGTGCAAAGAAACTGAATTTGATTGCCCTGAATTACTTGAATATTTTGAATTTCTTAAATTCTTTAAATTTTCTCTGAATCGCCTGAAATTCCTAAAATTATTAGTATTACCTGCATTCTGTGAAATCTTCAATTTCATGAATGTATTGAATTGCTTTAATGCTCTGAATTACCTGAATTCCTTGAATATGCTGATTTCCCTGAATTCCTTGAATATTTTGAATTCTCTAAATATTCGGAATTCCATAAATTCCTTCAATTCTCTAAAGTTAAAATCTCGGAATTCGTTGAATTTTCATAAATCTTTGATTTTTCTGAATTGTCATAAATCCTTGCATATTCTGAATTTCTTGAATTCTTTGAATGTTCTGAATTTGTGAAATTCGTTGAATTTCTTGAATTGCCCAAATGTTCGAAAATCCCTGAAATTTTCTGAATGTCCTAAAATATTTAACTTCTCTGAATTGCTTGAATTCCCTGAATTCTTAGAATATTCTGAATTTCTGAAATTTCTTGAATATTCGGAGTTCTCTGAATTCTGCTAATCTGCTAATCATTAACACTTTATTATCTATCTGTCCCATGAACGTACATTTTACGGTTTACAGATTTGGACATTTAGGATGCTGCCAACAAAGCACTGTTTTAAGGGAAACCAAAAAACAATGTATACAAGAAAAGGCATTCGTATTGGCTGGCTTCTACTCCGCATTTCACTAATATGCACCATGGGATTGATCGGTTTCCATCTATTTTATTTTATTTTTTTAGTTTTATGCAGATTACAAATTAGCGGACTAGAAAAAGTGTCCTTGTGCTATTCACTAGGAAATACATTACAAGAAAAAAGAAAGAAGGAAAAGTTTATGTCCCTAAATTCAAAGAAATAAGATGAGAAATATCCAAGCTTTTATATTAAACATTAAAATACTTCTCTAGAAGCAATGTCAACAAAAATATAACCTCTACGTCGATGACGTAGAGAAAAACGACAATTCGGGCCATTATGTGAATAGTAGATATATTTTACAGTTCGTGTTTTTTCTTTAGTCTTATCAACAAGTTTAGATTTTATCCGATCTTATGATCAATAGATCATTTTCTTCCTTAAAAGACTGTCTACAATTCTACTAGTTGTTTTTTATTAAAATGAAATTATTTATAGCTTCAGTACAAAATATTTATTTAATCAACAAATGGTTACAAATCTGGAACAAAGTAATATTATGAAAAACTGTCTAGTGAAATTCCGTATTAAAAATATCCCACCCTAAATCTGACTGCGTAAATCAGACCTTAAATAAATACGTTCGATCGTAAGTTCATGAAATTGAAACGTCATTTAGGATCGCATTTACTGTCTGTATATTATTAAGGTTCGGTATAATTTTAGTGTGATTAACGGTCAGAATAACGTTCAGATTTTTTGTCACAAATGCAATTAAATATGTATATGTCGTATTGGCAATTGTGACCATTAATTCTACCGTTAATCAGACCGCAGAATTAATGTCCAGACCGTCAATCCCCTTTTCCAACTCCCCCATTTTTTCAGGACTAACAATTTACCTTGGAATTCTCCTGTGGATTTATATGTGAAAAGTTTTTAATATTCCGTATTACAATAGATAAATTCCGTACTACAATTTTTCAATTAATGAACTATTCATCACATAATCGTTCACATGCGAAGTAATCACTCTCTACAAAAATGTGCGAAAAATTATTTTACTCCAGTTAAAACTGCTACTCTGCTAATATGTATCCATAGATTAAGGATGAAGCCTGAGAGACTTGAAGTGAATAGCCATAAAATCGGCTGGAATTCCTCAGAATCGTAGACACCAATTCCGAAAAGGGCTAACTTTGACGCAGATGCATTAAGTGCGTATATTGTACTTGAAATAATGCTACAGTCGCGCTTAAAACCATTTGCTTGAATGGAAACCTTCTTTGTTCTTGACAAAATGTCTTACGGTTTTAGATAAGTTCTCTTTTGAATGTTTGGCAAAAGCCTGATGTGTAAATTTTCTTTCTGATTACTTCATATTTTTTCGAGCGACAGATTAGTGTGGAGGGTGGAGGGGATAGGTTAGTAACTAACGTGGTAGAAATCTGAGCTCACTAAATTCAATAATGCGCTATGGCAGCCATCTTGTAATGTGAGTTTCTGATGAATAAAACCTACTTAGGATTCCTTTCGTGAAACTTATTAAGATGCATTCTGTTGAAGGTAAGGAGTAAATATTGTTTAAAAATACCAAATTGTCTTATATTTATATATGAATATTAATGGTCAATATGAAAGTAAAAAATTCTATTCGCAATTAATAAAAAAAAGTATAAATAATTGAATCCGTAGAAATATATTTTACCTTTAGATGTCAATTGATCATACAGGGTGTCCACTAGGGTGAGTCGAAAATAAATACTTTTGGAATTCGAAATCGCTACAACGCGGAAAAGTAGCGTATTGGGGTCCTAAAAAAGTAAAAATTAATTTGGAATCGATGACATGCAGATTGGTTACCCGCGCTCGAAAAAAGGTTTCAAAAATGTCTTGTTTGAAGAGTTTTAAAATTTTATTGAGTTTAAATTTTTGTACACACCTGGAGATCAAAAAAGTCTTCTCAATTTTTTTCGGATTTTAATCTATAATTTTCTGAGAGATAATTCCTATTTAATTTAGCATTGTTTTCGGAAGTTTTTTTAACACGTTTGAAAATAGGAGGAGAATTATTTGAGGTACATGAAAACTTTTAAGTGACAAAAATGCATTAGAAAAAAAATCCCCAAGACCCAGGAATCGATATTGGCAATACAGCGAATTATTGAAATTTTGATTTTGGTATTTTGTGAACTTATCTTCATAAATTGTAGTTTAAACACTTTTGTGACCATGTGTGGGTTTTTTAAAACATAGAAATACACTAGTAAAGAATTCCACAAGACCCAGGAATTGAAAGTGGCGATACACCGAATTTTTGAAATTTGGATTTTGGTATTTCGTGAACTTATCTTCATAACTTATAGTTTAAACATTTTTGTGAGCATGTGTGGGTTTTTTAAACATAGAAATACGCTAGAAAAAATCGACAAGACCCAGGAATCGAAATTGGAATGACAGCACATTTTCTTATTTCGGAGTAACTTTTTAAATTCAATAAACACCGATTCAGCATTTTTAAAAGTTGCTGTTTTCAATTAAGATTCCTGGATCCTGTCGACTTTTTTTCTAGTGTATTTCTATGTTTAAAAAATCCACACATGCTCAGAAAAATGTTTAAACTCCAAGTAATAAAGATAAGTTCATAAAATACCAAAATCAAAAATGTTAAAATTCGCTGTCTTGCCAAATTCGATTCCTGGGTCTTGTGGATTTGTTTTTCTAGTGTATTTCTATGTTTAAAAAACCCACACATGCTCACAAAAATGTTTCAACTACATGCTATGAAGATAAGTTGATAAAATACCAAAATAAAATATGTTAAAATTCGCTCTTTTGCCAAATTCGATTCCTGGGCCTTGTGGATTTGTTTTTCTAGTGTATTCCTATGTTTAAAAAACCCACACATGCTCACAAAAATGTTTCAACTACAGGTTATAAAGATAAGTTCATAAAATACCAAAATATATAATTTAAAAATTCGCTCTATTGCCATTTTCGATTCCTGGGTCTTGTGGATTTTTTTTCTAGTGTATTTCTATGTTTAACAACCCACACATGCTCACAAAAATGTTTCAACTACATGTTATGAAGATAAGTTCATATAATAGCTGTATAAAAAATAACATAATGTTTTTAGCAGAATTTATTACTCCCCGCAATCATTCAATATTATGTTTAATTCAGAATATACGATTTAAACAATATTATTTGAAAAATAATTGTTTAAACAAATTATATTTGTTCAAAAAATTAAAAAATGGTTAATATATTCTTTCTGTATAATTATATGTATTTTATTTTAATTAATTTTTTAAAAAGTTTTCGAAAAAAACTGCTTAAGCAAATCAAAATTGTTTAAACAAATAGAAGTTCATTAAAAATTAAAAGAAATGTATCAAAATTATATAATTATTCAAGAAAAAGTAGCATAGGATACCAATTTGAGAAAAAAGTGGACATCTCTGGGTATATTTTAGAAATTTTGAGAATAAACAATAAGTAATTGTTTCAATAATTACATAATGTTTACAAAAAAAATTGCTACTCCAAAAAATGACAAACTATTACATTTCAATCAGAAAATACGATTATTTTTTACAGTTTTTGGGAATAAATAATTGTTTAAATAAGTTACATTTGTTTAAACAATTAAAAATGGTTTAAAAAGTTATTGAAAATATTCAAATTGTCCATTAGTAATTATTTGTATGAAGAAGACGACGGAAATTGCTGAAAAGTAACAATAGTACGTAAAAATGTAGTTTTTTGATTTTTGGGTCATACAGGGTTTGTATAAAAAGTATCGGGAAAAGTTTCGGAAAAATAGATTCATTTCAGATATTGCTACAAAACTTTGAAATTCTTCAAAGTGCATCCCTTGAGCGTCGACACACATTTGCCAGCGGCTTTTCCACGACTCGAAGGCTGTCTGGTAGGCGGATTCAGGAAGGTTCATAAGGATACACGTGCAAGCTTCTTTGACGGCACTTAGGGTCCCATGGTGGTGTCCTTTGAGGGAGGATTTCACTTTTGGGAATAGAAAAAAGTCTGCTGGGGCCAAGTCGAGACTGTAAGGGGGTTGAGGAATCGTCACGACGCCGTTTTGCGTCAGGTTGTCAGTCACCTTGGAGCAGGTTTGAAATTGGAAATTGCATCACGACAATGCACCCAGCCACAACTGCTCCACGGTGACTGACTACCTAACGCAAAACGGCGTCGCGACGATTCCCCAACCGCCTTACAGTTCCGAATTGGCCCCAGCAGACTTTTTTCTATTCCCAAAAGTGAAATTCTACCTCAAAGAACACCAGCATGGGACCCTAAGTGCCTCCAAAGAAGCTTGCACGCGTACCCTTAAGGACCATCCGGAATCCGCCTACCAGGGATCCTTCGTGTCGTGGAAAAGCCGCTGGCAAAAGTGTTTCGACGCTCAAGGGATGTACTTTGAAGAATTTTAAGGTTTTGTAGCAATATCTGAAATAAATCTATTTTTGTGAAACTTTTCCCGATACTTTTCATACAAACCCTGTATTTGGGGCGCCGTGCGAGGGGTAAGGGTGGGTTAAAAATGAAAGTTATTAGTATGCTTTTATTTCATAGGTACTACACTTCAATCCCTAAAACGTTTGGCACGTTTCGATCAAACCCTGAAGTATGAGTTCAATTTTTCGAAAATCCAATATTTCCCCATGTTAATTAAATGGGATTTTGAAGTGCCCGGTGGCACGTGTTAATATTCGAATTTCGAACAAAAATTAGGGATTTTTTTCTCCGGAAATGGAAACTTTTGGTGGGGGGACTTGCCCTCTAGGGTGAAAAAAAATTTTGCAATGCATTTTTGGATCACCCTAGTGGACACCCTGTATATTGGCAATATAGGGATTTACAATAGATTTAATGCTTTCACGATGATTCATTACAATAAATTAAAAATTTAAAGCTTTTTCGGGTTTCAATCGTGTGCGAAACTATGAATCTTGCCGACGTTTCGTGAACATTGCATTTCACTTCTTGAGGGCTGACCTTAAACTGAAGTTTCAGGTTATGTTGTTCTTATATATGTATTCTCTACGATGCCTGTGATTGGCTAGAGCGCCCCATAGTGGGGACTGGTCGAACTTGATTGGTCAATCAAGTCTTAAAAAAAAAACCCGGGAGGACGGAAAGCCAAATCGGATTAGTATTATATCCATTGTCCCTATTGATGTTATTAGGGTATTTTCAGATTTCGATTGCTTCTCTATGTTTTCTTGGAAAAATATTGTACGTTTTTGCGATGACGGTTGTTTCGTCAAATAAAATGCTATGTCCTGTTTCGATATGATGCTCAGCTAGTGCTGACTGCGTGAAATGTTTTAGCCTGGTATTACTCTCATGTTCCTTTACACGTTGGCTTACCGCTCTCCGGTTTCTCCAATATAGACTTTGCCACAAGAACAAGGGATTTTATATACTCCCGGATCACGGAAAGGTGCCTTTTTATTTTTAGGGTTGTTTAGAAGTTGTCCTATTTTCGC
Source organism: Andricus curvator (assembly GCA_932195095.1). Classification (NCBI taxonomy): domain Eukaryota; kingdom Metazoa; phylum Arthropoda; class Insecta; order Hymenoptera; family Cynipidae; genus Andricus; species Andricus curvator. The sequence goes on along the minus strand of CAKNYM010043608.1, from coordinate 48,022 downwards.
AGGTGGTTTAAATATGGTTTAAATGTTGTGTTTGTTGAGATTTCTTCCTATTTGTTCTGTGATACCTTGAATGTAGGGTAGGATGGTGGTCGTTTTTCTCTCTCTTTCTTCAGCAGGTTGTGTTGACTTGTTTTTTTGAGTGTATTTTCTTATTGCTTTATCAATTTGCTTGTTTGTGTAATCGTTTTTTATTAGGATTTGTTTAACATTTTGTAGTTCTTTTTGTAAGTTATCTTTATCTGTTATGGAGACAGCTCTGTATGCAATGGAGTTGATGACCGATTGCTTTTGAGATGGGTGGTGGTGGGAGGTGGCATGTAGGTATCTGTATGAGTGGGTTTTCTGTAAACTTCATGTCCTAATGTGTTTTCAGATCTTTTGTAAACTAGTACGTCCAAGAAAGGCAAATTTCCGTTTTATTCAATTTCCATGGTGAACTGGATATTAGGGTGTATTTGATTGATGAAATTGAAGAACTTGTGTAGTTCATCTAGTCCATGTCTTCAGATGACAAAAGTGTCGTCAACGTAACGGCACAAAAATTCCCATTTAAGCTTGGATTTGTTAAAGGTTTTAGTTTCTAGATTTTCCATAAAGGTGTTGGCTATTGCAGGTGAGATTGGAGATCCCATTGCTGCTTCTGAGGTTTGCTCGTAGAATTGGTTATTGAAAGAGAAGTAGGTATTAGTGAGACAGTGTTCTATCGAAGGTGTGAGATTGGAGGGGAAGTTTGCAAAGGATTGAATTTTGGTGGAATTTTGGTGCCGTTACGTTGACGACACTTTTGTCATCTGGAGACATGGACTAGATGAACTATACAAGTTCTTCTAGTCTAGTTTACAAAAGATCTGATAACACATTAGGACATGAAGTTTACAGAAAACCCACCCATACAGATACCTACATGCCTTCTCCCACCACCACCCATCTCAAAAGCAATCGGTCATCAACTCCCTTGCATACAGAGCTGTCTCCATAACAGATAAAGATAACTTACAAAAAGAACTACAAAATGTTAAACAAATCCTAATACAAAACGATAACACAGACAAACAAACTAATAAAGCAATAAGAAAATACACTCAAAAAACAACTCAACACAACCTACTAAAGAAAGAGAGAGAAAAACGACCACCATCCTACCCTACATTCAAGGTATCACAGAACAAATAGGAAGAATTCTCAACAAACACAACATTTAAACCACCTGCGAAAATAGGACAACTTCTAAACAACCCTAAAAGCAAAAATGCACCTTTCAGTGATCCGGGAGTATATAAAATCCCTTGTTCTTTTGGCAAAGTCTATATTGGAGAAACCGGGAGAGCGGTGAGCCAACGTGTAAATGAGCATGAGAGTAAAGTCAGGCTAAAACATTTCACGCAATCAGCACTAGCTGAGCATCATATCGAAACAGGACATAGCATTTTATTTGACAAAACAACCGTCATCGCAAAAACGTACAATATTTTTCCAAGAAAAAATAGAGAAGCAATCGAAATCTTAAAATACCCTAATAACACCAATAGGGACAATGGATATAATATTAATCCGATTTGGCTTTCCGTCCTCCCGCTTTTTTTAAAAAAAGACTTGAGTGGCCAATGAAGTTCGACCAGTCCCCACCATGGAGCGCTCTGGCCAATCACAGGCATCGTAGAGAATACATATATAAGAACAACATAACCTGAAACTTCAGTTTCATGTCAGCCCTCAACAAGTGAAATGCAATGTTCACGAAACGTCGGCAAGATTCATAGTTTCGCACACGTTTCAAACCCGAAAAAGCTTTAAATTTTTAATTCATTATAGGTATTTACAGATTTGCATGTAACATCGGTTGATTGATTTAGGTAGTTCTACCATTTACTCCATATTACAATTCGGTGGTATTTTCTTTTTGAAGGATAGTTGAGAAAAATAAGATTAACTACAGGAGAAGAGGAAAAAGGTAAAAGAAGAAAGGAAATTAAAAACAATTTTCGCTTATGCTTATATTTCACTTTACAAAAGTTCATGTAAGAAGAATATTTTCGGACATTTGTATCGTTGGCTTTGAGATAATTTGAGAACAATTCCAAATACTCACGCATATCAAACCCACTTGCCATACAATGTAAAAAGAGCACAGAAAAATGACCACACACTTCTGAAGCAATACTCTGTAATTGTTTCGTGTTCCAGTGGTAGACTCTGCAGTTCTGTCGTAGTCGATTAAGACGTTGAGAAATGATGGGTGGTAACTCATCGCTAACGAAGTAATACCCGCATCCCTCAATTATTAGTAATAATAACGCTTGACAATTTTTTTCAATGGTTTCATTAAAAAGAGCAACTCAAAAACTATCGAAAGGTGTAAAAACCTCGATTTCGATTTTTTTAGAGTAAGCCCCCTTTCTTCGGCGCACGTCACATATGTCGAATAGCCTGAAGTATATGCAGACTGTTCATGATTGCCAAGAGAAAATTGACCAGTTGTGTCAAGGAAACATGCCTTGAGAGGTGTTGAAAATCTGAACTCGTAGCCCTTGTCACTATCAATCTTGCTGTCAGTACTAGTATTACTGCTTTCATTTGAGCTTGAATCGTTCTGCCAACCGCAGGTCTTGATCCCAGCTTCTGTTGTAAGAAGCCAGTTTTTTAATTGCAGAGAGTTATTAATAGCACACTAAAATAATTTAGTTTGCTGCTATATACCGTGCTATAGACACTGCGCTTGTAAATACTGTAACAAAGTTACAAGCACCCCGCTACCGTATGACCCTGCGGGCCTAGGACCAGGAGTGGGGAGACTACCACTTCCTGCTTCTAATACCCAAAACCTCGTCCTCGCAATTCAGTCTCGCTCGTTTTGTGCTCTCTGTACATTTATCCGGTTTGATATCTCATCCTTGCACAACCCAATCACCTTCTGCATCGACGCCATTGTCACCAACTTCCAGGATTTTACCTACGACCATCTTGACGCCAATCGGCTTTGTACAACCTGTTCTCGGGCTACGCTGTCGAGCTTTAACATCGCCTTTGGGCCAGCAGGACCCACCAACCCCTGTAAGTTTGGTTAAATAAACCACTTTACCTTAACTCGCTATTCTTCATTGACTATACCCGCTTCTCGACGCTCCAAATCCTTCCCTTCCCTTAATTTGCGAGATCCCTCACAAATTAGGCGCCCTCCTTAAAAAAACCCACAATTCCACCAAAAGATCCTCCAAGTCGAGAAAGGAAGTCAAAATGATGAACTGTAAAATAAATTGCTGCATGTGTGCCATTAGAACATTTTTCTTTTTTTAAATTATTTAAATTTTCGGTGATGGAAAATGTTAAAATTTTGAAAATTGTAGTTTATAAATGCTGTTGAAAAATGTATTAGAAAAGTGCGGGTAGTAACATATTTGTAGCCGAAAAAGTGCGGGTAGATATATGTCGTTTAAAAATAGTTGGTATACTTCTCGTGCTCGCAAGCTCTGCCACCTCTAACAAAAAATAAAAATACCCCGAAAATATAAATGCCTTGCATGTGCTCCATGTAGACGGATTGCACAAGTGAGGGGTTTAAAAAACAAAAAACTAAAAAAAAAAAAATAATAATACGGATAGGTAAAAACGGAAATGAAATTCAAATAATAAAAGCGTAAGGATAGAATCTACTCGTAGGAAAAAACTAGAAGAATTTTGAATGAAAAGTACGAAAGTTAGAAAAATAAAGCGGCGTCAGTCACAAAATTTGGCGCGCGAAATCACTGTTTGAGTGACGGAAGCCAAACAACCCCAAGCATTCCCGCCCTCAGTGGATACTTCCGCTACTTGGTCAGGCCACGCGCAACCCCAAAGCAGTAAAACCCGAGACGCTCACCTGAGTAAACGTGCCGGTTTTTTATCAGCCTCAGAACCCCCTGAGCTAGGCCGTATAGATTAAAAAGAAAATAAGAATAGAAAAAGTCGAATGTGACTAAGATCGGGAAAAATTAAAATTATTCCGAAAATGACAAACCCGGTGGAAAATGTAAGAGATAATAGGGAAAATGATGTAATTCCAGAAATTATACTCGAAGAAAGTAACGCACAAGCAAGTGCGAATAATTTAGAAAACGAACACAGAGATAGGCAATCGATCGAAAACGTAAGTAGAGGAGAAAATATGGAAAGAAATTTAGAATTCGTAACGGTCAGGAGAGAATTAGAATGGGGGGAAGAACAACCAAGTCACGCAACAGGTACAATCCCAAGAACGAAAAGACAAACACAAACGCATACAGAAAGTATCCCAAATGCACACAGACATACAATTGGTACACTGTCCACCAAAACGCAAAAATCAATGATAGAACTTTTGAAATCGATTCGTTTTTAGGAAGTAATAATGAATTTTGGAATAGTGCAGAAGAATTAATTAATTTTGAAGAGAATAAAAGTGATAAAATTAAAATAAAAGAACTTTCAGAAGAAATTAAAAATTTAAATGATAAAATGGATAGAATTTTGAATACAACACAAAATGTAGTGAATCAAAGTAATAAGATACAAAATAATACTGTTCATTTCGAATAAACAGAATTTGAATTTAACGAACAAAGACACGCGTTAACAGATGCAAGAAAAAGAATAACAAACAATAGAAGCAGCGGTCACGGGAACGGATACTCGATACCGAGACCGGTGCAAAGGCACTCAATTTTGCGAAAACCAAATATGCCTCATGTCCAAACAGAAAGACAAAATAGAATGGACAGAAATGACAGATTATATAAGCAGGCTAGTCAAAATAAAGATAGAGTAGGAAAGAAAACCAACAAGGATAGGAATAAAATAGAGAGCGAGAATAAAATAAATACGAATTTATATACGAAAAATAAAGATAGAAAATTAGAAACAGAATTTGAAGGCCCACAGGATAAATCAAGATCAGCAAAATACATGTGGAAAATCGATCTTCGTTCAGCATATCATCAGATACCGTTGGAGGAGGAATCCAAACCAATAACAGCATTTATAGTCCCAGGCAAAGGAATGAATCAGTTTAAGAGAATGCCATTTGGATTAACAAATGCTCCTGCTACATTCCAGCTCCTGATGGACAGAATAATAACACCAGAATTAAAACCGCATGTATTTTGATACCTTGATGATGTTATTATAGTTTCAAAAAATTTCGAAGAACATTACAAATATTTGGAAATTTATTTAGATAAAATTAAAAATGCAGGTTTAACAATAGGTTTGGACAAATGTGAATTTGGCTGTTCCGAAATAAAGTACTTAGGATTTAAAGTCAATGAAAAAGGCTTACAAGTAGATAAGGATAAAATTAAACCTGTTTTAAATTTCCCAAGACCAAAGACGGTTTAACAAATTCAGAGATTAATAGGAATGGCTTCATGGTATAGGAAAATCATTCCAAAATTTGCAGAAATAATAGAACCTCTGCAAAAGCTATTAAAAAAGGAAGTAAAGTGGGAATGGACTAAAAAAACAGGAATAGGCATTTACGACTATTAAACACCTACTAACAACAGCACCAATTCTTGCCTGCCCTGATTTTGGAAGTCAATTTCAACTTGAAACCGATGCTAGCGATACAGGATTAGGAGCCGTATTAACGCAAAATACAAATGGTGAAAATTTCGTAATAGCGTTTGTAAGTAGAGGTTTTAATGGCGCAGAACGCAAATACTCTGCTTCAGAAAAAGAATGTCTAGCAGTAGTCTGGGCAATAAGGAAATTTAGACCATATTAAGAAGGTTATTCTTTCAAAGTAATTACAGATAACATTGACTTAAAATGGCTCCATGATTTAAAAAATCCAACGGGCCGATTGGCAAGATGGGCTTTGGAATTATTAGAGTACGACTATAAGATCGTTTAAAGGAAAGGAAGTTTAAACCATGTTCCAGATGCGTTATCAAGATCAAAGGAAAAGGAAATAAAATTTTCTAGTATTTTTTCAAGCTTGGTAGAAAATAACGAAAAAGATTTTAAAGAAATTGAGGATAGTTGGTACAAAATTAAAATGATACATGTTGAAAATAAGCCAGAAAAAAATCAAAATTGGAGAATACGCGATAATCAATTGTATTTTTATAGACCCGACCCTTTGAAATCAAGCTTAAGTTTAGATAGCAACCCATGGAAATTAACGATACCAAAAGAATTACGAGAACAAGTTTTAATTGAAAATCATAACAATAAAAAAGCAGGTCATCTAGGCATGGAAAATACTTATGCAAAAATTTCCGAAAATTATTTTTGCCCCGGAATGTACTCTGAAACATTAAAATACGTAAAAGAATGCGACATTTGCCGAAGGAATAAACCGAAAGTAAATAAGTAGATGGGTTTAATGGGAAAGAGAATAATTGAAGAACCGTGCACAGTGGTCGCATCTGATATGATGGGTCTGCTACCAATGACAAAGTCAAGAAATCAATATATTCTAGTTTTCGTTGATATGTTTACTAAATGGGTAGAAATAATTCCAGTTAAAAATAAATTAGCAGCAACAATTGAAAAAGAATTTCACAAACGTGTAATTTCAAAATGGGGAACCCCCAGAATTTTATTCGCAGATAACGGCCAAGAATACATAAATAAATCAATAATTAATTTAACTAAAACATTTGGTATGAGACATTCAAAAACTCCTAAATATCATGCACAAGCAAATCCAACTGAAAGATGCAATAGGTCAATTAAAACGGCAATAAAAGCGTACTTAGAAAAAGATATAAATTATGGGACGAAAATTAAGATGATTTGCAATTTGCATCAAATTCAAGTAAAAATTCTTCAACAGGATTTACACCAGCTTTTTTAAATTTAGGTAGAGAACTCCAACCAATCCAAGCGTTAAATAAAGATTTAGATAACAAAAGCGAAATTGAATTTCAAGAGTCCGAAAAATGGGCCGATAGAATGCGAAAATTAAAAATAATTAGAGAAGAAGTAGTTCAAAATTGAGATAATACAAATGAAACACAATCTCGATATTATAATCTCACGCGTAGGCCGATAAGTTTTGAAATTGGCAAACAAGTACTAAAAAGCGATAAACCTTATCAAATAAAGGGGAAGGAATAGAAAAAAAATTGAATAAAAGTTTCGAAGGACCATTTTACATTAGAGCAAAAATTTCACCTACAATTTACGAAATAAAAACAAAGAATGGAAAATCACTAGGTAATTGGAATGTTAAAGACATTATAAAATTTAATTTAAAAAAAAATAGATTTGAATTCAAATTTTTCTTTGAAATCTCATGCATGTGAACACTTTAAATTTTTACACCACTGATACCGACAAAAGTGACACAAACACTTACACCTACAAAAACAACAAAAACAGAAAAAACATTTATTTACAGAAAAATGGATCCTAGACTTGCGCTAAAGTGCAAAGACTGCCGTGCCGAGTTACTCGGAAGAGAAGCACTACTAAAGCACATCTGCAAGCCATGGTGGGAGCTAGGCCAACCTCCCTTTAATGAAACAGAGGAGGAAAGGAAAAGAAGAAAGGAAGAGGAGGATAAGATAAAAAAGGAAAGAAGGGAAAGAGAAATGAATGAAGAAATTAAAAGAATCAGGGAGGAAGAGTTGAAAAAATAGCCAGAGGAGAGAGAGAAGAGTGGCGAGACGTCCACAACGCAAGAGCAAGACACGAGCAAAAGGGTCATAGTGAGAATGTCGCTAAGATAGTAGCAACGGAAAGATTGAAACAGGGACTACTTTTAACAGAAGATTGGGAAGGGATGCAGAAATGGAGAAAAGAAGAAGAGAAAGAAAAAAGGAATGAAATGTAGAAAAAAATCATAGAATTCGAAGAGAAAATGAAGAAACAGGAAGAAGAATGGAGGAATAAGAAGAATAATTCATTTGAAACCTAGATTATTCATAATTTAACTAATAAAACTTTTTCTACTTAATCACATACACAACAGAAGAATTTACTCGAAACCCACACAACAGACAAAAATTAAAATGGATTTTTATTTTTACACATTCACTTTAAAATGACAATATTTTAATTGCTGTTAAATTAATTTAATTGAATGAAACATAAATAACGCAATGAAAATAAAGTAAATACGGCTATAGGAGGCCAAGATAGAATTTCGATTAAAATAAAGTAGAATTTAGATATAAGTTACTTTCCAGCAAGGAGAACCAAAGAAAACAAAATAGCGATAAATGCAAAATGGCTGAAAGAATAATCAAAATCAAGATATTAGACCTTATTTTCAGTTAGAATGGGATAAAAAACGGAATTAAGAGAGTATTTTATTTTTCATTTTATTTCATTAATTTCTTTTTATTATTAAATTTTGTTTGAGAGGTAGGACTTTTCATTTTTTTCAGGAAGAAAAAGATGAAAGACGTCGAGATGTGGAAACGTCGTCATTGTGAGAAGATGGTTCCGGTGGAACTTTTCATTTTCCACGATACCTACTGCAGCGAAATGTCGAATCGGACCAACAATTATTATACGGTTCCGGATTCGACCAAAACCAAATATATAAAGGCGGTTGGGTGGAAACACATCAAGAATTTAAGGACATCCTAAAAATAACATTTAGTAAAGAGGAACTGGTACAACAGGAGGAAAGAAAATCCAAACCCAGAAGAAGAAGAACAGATCGAGAGAGATGAACAAGAGGACGATTCGTACTTATAATTGGAGGTAACAGAAGAAGAATACCACTTTACCTTCAATGATGAACTACAAAGATGTGAAGAACTTCTAAAAAAATAATAAACTTCGCTCCAAACAGAGGGGAGAGGTTGTAACAAAGTTATAGGCACCCCGCTACCGTCCGACCCTGTGCGCCTAGGAGCAGGAGTGGGAAGAGTACCACTTCCTGGTTCCAATACGCAAAACCTCGTTCTCGCAATTCAGTCTTGCTCGTTTTGTGCTCTCTGTACGTTTATCCGGTTTGATATCTCATCCGTGCATAACCCAATCACCTTCTGCATCGACGCCATTGTCACCACCTTCCAGGATTTAACCTACGACCATCCTGACGCCAATCAGCTTTGTACAACCTGCTCTCGGGCTACGCTGTCGAGCTTAAACATCGCTTGTGGGCCAGAAGGACCCACCAACCGCTGTAAGTTTGGTAAAATAAACCACTATACCTTAACTCGCTATTATTCATTGACTATACCCGCTTTTCGACGCTCTAAATCCTTCCCTTCCCTTAATTTGTGAGATCCCTCACAAGACGGTAATTGGCAAAGTGATTGACACTCGATTTTGTCCTCCAAATTAATCACTTAACGAGTAATAACGTTTTGCAAAGGAGTAGCTTTTTTGCGTCCACGAACCTATACATTTTCTGCAAAGCGAATGTGTTCGCGTAAGGTTGCGTAAAGTTGTTTGCATGGAGCAGCACCATCAAACCATTTAATTCCATGGAAGTTGCGAGAAAGCCAGTTATTCTGAATGCAAATAGTCTGTCGAAGATTGCTGCAAAGGCACGATAGAGATGTTATCCAATAACACATAAAGTCAGCATTCAAAACTACTACAGCCACCTCTTTTGGAATAAATTGGCCTCTGCTGTCCTTGAACCCCAGAATGTCCACGATTAGATCCATAGTAGGGGCATAATTTCTGAAGTGTACCCACCTCGAAAATAAAAGTTGTCCGATCGGGCTAAAAATTGGCACAATTGTAGTCCTATTACATAGTACTCCTCATACCAAAAATGAATTGATTTTGGTAATTATTTATTCAAGTGGAGGGGGTCCAATTTCTGGAGTTTTTAAGCAAAGCCTTACTTTAAAAAATTTGAAACCTTTTATCATATTGCCTTAAAAAAATTTCACTTGAAATATTTTCGATAGGGTTTTTCACAAACTTTCTGTTGGTAATAACGATTTATTAAAAAAAGTCCAAAGTTTACCCTAATTTTTGAAAATCAAAAATAAATTTGACTTTTTTTTTAAATTTCGACACTTTCTTTTTTCTTTAAAATAGTTTTAAAAGAAAGCTGAGATTTTTTCCGATAAGACCCCCAATTTTCAGAGTGGTAAATTAATTCTTCTTTGAGTAATAGAACGATACATCAACAAGATCCCGTGATAGGGCGGGTGGCGCGGGATTTCCCCTAGTGCGCTCACGCCGAGGATGTTTGTGCAATGCTTTAGTGCCGATTTTTAAGTAAAGTAATATTATATGGTAATATTATGTTTTTTTCTGTTCGATTTTTTGGCGATAGTTTCAACAGTGGTTTTCTTTGCAGGCCTCTTTGGCGGTTTCTGTTTTTCGCCATTCGAGAAGATGTCGTATTTCTCAGAGGTCGAAAACTTCTTGAGATGAAGTTTTCCATCTTGAGTGGGAATGAAAGCGTGGCACTGTAATGTACCTGGTATCGTAACAGCTTTATCAAATCTGGCTTTCAGTAACTCGGTGGCTAAGGCATGATTTTCTTTATTGCTGAAAAAAATTTCGGTTTGCTTACAGTTACTTTTTGCCCACTGAAACAAAGCATGAGGAGTGAGTATGTGATGGTTCGGAGATCATTGTAAGCTTGAACGTGCTTCTTGTCTCTTTATATTCGCTCCTATACCATCACAAGACCCTTACCATGAGATGTACCATGGAAAAGCCATTCAGCTTGGATACCAAAATCTTCATGGGCTTGGTGATTAACAAAGCTACTCTTATTTTTGAAATTTTGCCTCGCACGATCAGTGAAATAGTAGATTTTCTTTGGCCTGAAATGAGTTTTCAAGTAATCCACTATTATCTTCTGATACTCGTGAACAGCCACCGTATCATGAGCTAAGTTATCAGATATGATTGCGATACTTACGTGCTTGAGCTCTCCATCTTTGTTATAATAAATCACCACAGTGAATATTGTAGCTTGGTCGTTATTCCAGTGGAATGATTGCGCTGCATTCTGCATTCATTCATTCACTCCCCAGGCAATATTCCTTCAGGTTTTTGAAAAAAGTGATTTGAAATGAAGTGATGAGTTTTTAATTTCAACAGCCTTTCAAAGAAATCATCTAGGAATTCATCAGTATCCATGACCAGAGTCTTTCGAGTGCATGTGTCCGTCTGTAACCAAATTTCAAATCTCACTTCATCAATACAATTTTCATTAAAAGCTTTTGTGATGTTATCTTTCAAATTTGAAGTAGCTGGACAGTTTTCACACTCTCCTAAATGACAGGAACTTGAAGAGTTGGGACATACAATAGCATTCAGACAGTCGTGATAATTTGTGAGCACCATGTCTGTATCCTCTGTTAAATGTTGAATATTTATTTCATTCAACATCAACTTGACTTTCTCATGATGCACGCAAACTCACATATTATGAGTGCCACTGCTTCCTGCTAGAACACAATGATGAGGTCTGTGTTTTGTGAATTTCGAAATAGTGATCTTCAGGCCTACGTGTTCTGACGTAAATTGAGCATATAACTCGTTGAGATTACACAGTAGTAACCTTCTCTGAACATGTAAACGAGTTCCATCATCATTCTTGATCGACACAAAGTCTTTCATCGCTGGCATCATTCGACTTATGTCATCGCGTTCATAAAAGTTTTTCACTAGAGTTTCAGTTTCAGGAGTCAATGCTCTTCCTCTTTTTGGATTCGGAAGCGTGAGAATTCCATGCTCTGAAACTAATTTTTTGACATTTCTTGCTTTTAGCTGTCGCATTGAACACCTGCATCAGTTTTCTTCGTCCCCAAGATTTTGGGGCAAGCCAAGGAGTTGAAATTGTTCTTGAAGATCTTTAGAAGCATTGCATTTTCCGATGATTTGACCAAGTACTTCAACACCAGCTTTATGGTATTTGTTTTCACACTGCAGCTTGGTGTCTAAGACATCTAAATCTTCTTCGCTGTCATATAGCTGATCTTCATTTCCGTCAGAAATCATTTCATGATCCTCAGTATCTACCTTATCTCTACCAGAAGGCTCTGCAACATCTCCAGAGTTCAAGGATGATATTCCCGCTGAGTTTGTATCTACTTGAACTGCAAATTTTAGCTCTTTCTGATAGTGTGGGGAATTTCAAACGCAAGTCCTGTGAAACACCACGGAATTTAAGCTTAGTTACTTTATGCCTCAGTTTTTGAAAAGGTTCACGTACAATAATATTACATAACATAGTATCGTTGTTTGCTACGGTTTTTGTTTTTTCCTTCATTTAAACAACTATATCATTAAATCTGGAATTTTCCAGTTACATGAATCTTCACTCATATAATCCACGTGGTACATCATTGTATTCTGGTAGTCTCAACAGCTGCAGAAATGTAGTCCCCTGCATCACGATGACTTCAGGATTTTTTATCTCCTTTTTCGCATTATCGATACAAATTGCTTTAGATCAATGGCTGGAAGTATACACTAGCACATAAGGTCCAAAAGCGACACCTTCTGAAGATCGGGATGAACTATGGTTTGACAAATAAGCCCATATGTCTTCGAAGACATTATCCAATCTTGACCAAGTGTTCCAGTCAAAAGCGTTCCCTTGGAATTTTTTGTTGACCAGACAGACTACAGGCTGCAACTTCACATGAGGGTTGTCATCGGTAATTAATACAAGCTGGAGTCCTACTGTTACGAGCTCTGAGTGGGAAGTATTTAAAGGATAAAAAGTTGAAGACAACGTATTTTCTTCGCGCAGCATCCTGATTTAGATTACCTTGCTCGTGAATATCAAGTTCTAAAATGGCATTGCTAATCTGTGTTACGCTCTATATTTGCTGGAATATAGCCCCTGTCCCAAATCATTTCAACGTAAGAGTCTTAGAGTGGGAGAAATATTCCATCCACTAATATACATGACAATACTATTGTATCTATTCTGTATTCAGTTATCATGCAATTAAAATTGTGGTTTGAAAATAGAACCAACTCAAGCCAATCAAACTCAATAAAAAATTTACTAGTTTCGATACACCAACACGAATCAGAATTGGAGTACCCCGTGTCTCCACTCTCCCTTGCGGATCTCCAACTTATAGAATTATTATGAAAAGTATATCAAATAAATTTCCATGTTAAATTCTATAAATTCTTTTAGTAAACATATGATTCAAATGAGTCACGTATTTTTTTTTAAAGTGATAAATTTACTTTAAATAATTAATATTTTAATGATAAATTTGTAGCGCTACGACTTAGATAAAATAAAAAAGATAAGAAATAATCTACGAGATCAGAAATTAATACATCAGAAAATGGATAACTTCGGTAATTTTAAATGATTAAAATTTTACAGTTCTGAATTTTCATGTTAACCTCTGAATTTTTTATTTTTCCATTTCATAGGTTTAATTTTGCGATGATGTATTATGTATGTTTAATCTTTTCGTGATCTGTAAAATTTTTAAAAAATTTATTTTAAATCATTGGGAAAATATATATGAATATAAATACAAAATTTGAAGCAGGTAGTTTGTGAATCTGACAGGAATCGCACCTTCCAGAAATCTCTAAGAAGATACTTTTTGCCATTATCATATGTATTGTAACGCAGTTTACGTGTAAAATAAGAAAGGAAGTTGTCAAACAACTTCCCGGGGGCTCGCCGAAGCCGTAACTGACCTCCGTGGG